>JACBKR010000350.1:0-79377 GCA_014218235.1 Colocasia esculenta
TCGGGCTACTATCAGTTGCGGATTAGAGATTCTGACATTGAGAGGACTGTTTTTTTTCGGACCAGATATGGACACTTTGAGTTTTTTGGTGATGCCGTTTGGCTCACCAATGCTCCAGCGGCCTTCATGGATCTGATGCACCGGGTTTTCCACCAGTTCTTGGACCGGTTTGTCGTAGTGTTTGTTGACGACATTCTGGTGTACTCCGTTTCGGAGGAGGAGCGCCGAGCACCTGAGGATCGTGTTGCAGACTTTGCGAGAGCACCAGTTGTATGCCAAACTTAGTAAGTGTGAGTTTGGCTACAACAGGTTCACTTTTTGGGACATGTGATCTCAGGTGAGGGAGTTTCTAGATCCAGCGAAGGTTGAGGCAGTTTTGCAGTGGGAGAGTCCTAGATCTGTGTCTGAGATTCGTAGCTTTCTGGTTTGGCAGGTTACTACCGTAGGTTTGTTCGAGATTTTTCTCAGGTTGCTGCACCCTTGACTCGGTTGACGAGAAAGGGATTTCGTTTGAGTGGTCGGAGCAGTGTGAGCAGAGCTTCATAGAGTTGAAGCGACTGCTTACGTCGGCGCCAGTTCTTGCCTTACCTTCAGGTGAGGAGGTTTTGAGGTTTGCACAAATGCTTCCGTTGTTGGTTTTGGGTGCGGTTTTGATGCAGCAAGGCCGAGTGGTGGCTTATGCTCTCGCCAGCTTAAGCCCCACGAGGAGAGTTACCCGACCCACGACCTAGAGCATTGCAACTGTGGTGTTTGCTTTGCGGATTTGGCGACTTTACCTGTACGGAGTGAGTTTTGTAGTTCGTACCGACCACCAGAGTTTGAGATATGTGTTTTCTCAGAGGGATCTGAATATGAGGCAGCGTCGATGGATGGAATATCTGAAAGACTATGATTTTAGCATTGAGTTAAGCCTGGAAAGGTGAATGTGGTTGCAGATGCTTTGAGTAGGAAAGCACAGATGAGTCATCTGATGCTTAGAGAGTGGCATTGTGTAGTCTGCGACAGAGGGGTCTTTCAGACTTTATCCAGTCGTCGACAGTTTGTGTTGGGAGTTTGTTAGCGGCTCCCGTCGTTGTGAGACAGGTTGCTGAGGCTCAGCAGGCAGATCTCGAGTTGCACAGTGTGTTGCTTCTCTCAGAGGTTGAGCTTTCGAGGACGGACTGTTAGGTTCCGAGATAGACTCTAATTCCTGTTGAGGAGTCTATCAGGAGAGTTGTGTTGCAGGAGGCACATGGTTCCAGGTACTCGATTCATCCAGGGTCGACCAAGATGTATCACAGGTTGAGACGTCAGTTTTGGTGGCCTGGTGATGAAGAGACATAGCGGCTTTTGTTGCTAGTGTTTGGTCTGTCAGCAGGTGAAGGCCGAACATCAGCGTCCAGAGAGGACTTGTGCAGCCGTTAGAGATTCCGATGTGGAAGTGGGACCATGTGACGACTGACTTTGTTTGTGGTTTTCCGAGGACAGCTGGAGGTTTTGACAGCATTTGGGTTCTTGTGGACAGATTGACGAAGACTGCCAGATTCTTGCCTGTCAGGACTAGTTGGGTGTGAGTAGGTTGGCCGCGTTGTACGTAGAGCGGATTGTTCCTTTGCATGGAGGCCGATCTCTATTGTGTCAGACAGGGATCCTCGCTTCACTCTGGATTCTGGCGCAGTTTCCAGAGAGCTTTGGGGACAGAGTTGGCTTTTAGTTCACCTACCACCCTCAGTTAGACGTCAGTCAGAGCGGACTATCCAGACTTTGGAGGACATGCTTAGAGCTTGCTGTCTGGAGTGGCAGGGGTCGTGGACAGCTCACTTGCCGTTGGTCGAGTTTGCATATAATAATAGCTATCACTCCAGTATCGGTTTGGCACCATATGAGGCTTTGTACGGACGACCGGTGTCGCACTCCTCTTGACTGTTTCGAGGTTGGCGAACGGGTTGTCATGGGGCCAGAGTTGGTACAGCAGGCAGTTGAGGTAGTTCAGCTTGTGAGGCAGAGGCTTTAGTCAGCTCAGAGTCGGCAGAAGAGTTATGCAGATCAGCGCAGACGACCGCTCGAGTTTCAGGTAGGGGACCAGGTGTTTGTCCGTGTGTCTCCTATGAAGGGAGTGGTGAGGTTTGGTAGGCGTGGAAAGTTGAGTCCTCGCTTTATTGGACCCTTCACCATTTCTGAGCGTGTCGGAGGTTTGGCGTACAGACTTGACTTCCGTCAGAGTTGGCAGCAGTCCACGATGTGTTCACGGTCGATGCTTTGAAGATACCTTGCTGACAAGTCTCACGTTCTGCAGAGTGCAGAGTGTCCTGAGGTGACTCCAGTGTTGACTGTACCAGAGTTTCATTGCACATTGAGGATCGCCGAGTTCAGAGGTTGAGAACAAGGCTATCCCGTTAGTTCGTGTTGCGTGGCAGCAACACTCCGGTGGTGAGTCGACATGGGAGCGAGAGGGGACGAAAGCGCGAGCAGTTTCCGTACTCTTTGGTGAGTCCCTTCTTTTTGTTTCTTTTGTTTGTTGAATTTTGAGGGCAAAATTCCTTAAGGGGGGAGGGCTGTAAGGTCTCGGTCTTTGCGGATCCTTATTGGGTCTTTTAGAGGTTCTGTGTGATCGACGACAAGACCATTATCTTGACTTGGGTTGACGGCCAGGGCTGCGTTGCCTTGGTGTCAGGGTCCAGCGATGTTGACGTTTGAGGTTGAACTCAACGCCAGAGTTGTGGACGTCAGGTCTTTGGCGGTTTAGTATGCGCCAGTGATTTGACGTCACTGGTCGGACTGTTGAAATAGGGCAGCCCGAGAGCAGAACCCATTTCTTCTCTTTTCCTCTCCTTTCCTCCACCTTTGCTTTTCTCCATTTCCGCAGCCTCTGATGGTTGATCTGAGCTCGTGGGAAGGCTCTGGATCGCGTGGCGGTGCTTGATTGAGCAGGAAACGCGAGTTTTGGTGTGATTCGCGTGGAGTCTTCGGGGGGTTCCGCGCGATTAGTGCTGTTTGGGGTTTATAAAGCGTTCTGAGGTAGGGACTTTAACTCCTACAACCCTCCTTAGCAATCCAGCATGCTAATTTGTGTGAACCACTGTGTGAATTGTGGTTTAGGGTTGGTTGTATCATGCCGAATTGGGTGTTTTGGACAATCTAGGCATTAAGACTCTTTAATTCTGATATTCTGGTAGTATAGATTGATGAGAGGAAGTGTTTCCCTCCATCAGTCGAAGTTCTGTTGGTGATTCTGCCAATTAAATTTTGGTTCAGTTCTGGTTTAGGGGACTGAAGAGCTTAACGTCCACATCTGTTGACGTTGAGATCTTCAGGGGTGATATTGACGACATGGTTGATGGCCGTTGAGTCATGGTTAACGACATGATGAGTGCCGTTTACTTCATATTGGCGGCAATCGATATGGCCGTTAATCTCCTATGTCCCAGCAGACTTAAGTGTTGTGTTTCAAGGCAATCGACATGTGATGTCCGCCCTGTTTACACATGTGGGCCAGGCTTAGAGTGTGACTCGTTTTGTGCATGGGAGTAGTTGATTGGCACGAGGTGTTTACTTACTGTAGGGGTTTCAGACGTTGAGTGTGTTCCGTCTGTTGTACGCGCGTTGGTTACCGTGTACCCTTTTCTGTTGTGTTACCTAGGCGTGGGTGCGACTCCATCTAGACGACTAGCATGTGGTTGTCCTCCGCTAGTGAGGCAGACGTTCAGTGCGACTCTGTCCTGTGCGTACTCCTTGTGGTGGTTTTGAGCCGGTCTCCGTGGAGCCCCTTCTCTAACCGCTAGGGTGAAGCATGGGGAAAAACGGTCGTGGACCAGACGTGAGAGAGAGCGTCTGTAGTGTGCACACGTGGCTGGGGTTGAGAGCCTCTGTGGTGACGGAACGCCGAGCCACAGACCCTAGCTGAGTCCTACTTACTGTGTGTGTTCAGTGTGTGTTCTGAGCCGTAAGGTTTACAGTTTGGTGTTGTGGTGCCACGTGTACTTACTTTCAATTTTTACTTTCCGCCCTTTAGTTTTGTTGCCGGTGGGGTTACTTTTCCCTACTGGTCTCTTTTCTTGAGACTCACCCCGCTCCCTTTCAGGTGGGTCTCGTCGACTCCCGTTCCAGCGAGTCTAGCCACTCCGGTGTTGGAGCTCCTTAGCTGCAGTGAGTAGTACTTTTTGTTGTACTTCTGTACTCTGTACCTTGCTCAGACTCTGAGTTGTACATTTTATGTTCATATAGTGAAATTTTACAGATTGCATGGTGTGTATCTTCTTACACATAGTCTCCTCGGACTTTCACTTCCTACCCTTCCGAGCTTGTCTCGTGGGTTAGCGGTCAGAATTCGGGTTACTGGTTGTTACTGGTAATGCGGATTCTGGGTCGTTACACCCCACGTTGGCTCATTATCGCCTAGCTGGCTTTATCCGATCATAGCGTCTTTCTCATTAGTTCATCGCCCTGGTGGGTTCTCCTGGTCATATCAATCAATCTTCATCATTATTCATAGCTTTTTGAGTTAGGAGTTCAATGCTTCAAGCCGCACGTCAATCTGATACCCATGCAAGGAGATCAGATACTTTGTATGAGCCTTATGCTGAAAGTCCATGCAGGTGACAACGCCCCTGTCGCGTTCACTTCAGAAGGCGACGCCCTTCATGTCGCGTTCCTCCTTACATCGATTTGCCTTCAAGATAGAATTGATCATCTTCAGAAAGCGACACTCGATACGTCACATTCTCATTTGGCATTTTAATTCCTTGAAAAATTGCCAGAAAATGCTTAAAAGGTTTCCTTCTATGGAAGGCGACGTATCGAGGCGTCGCGACCTGATGGCGACAAGGGGATCGTCGCGACCTGATAGCGACAAGGGGATCGTCGCGTTCTGGTTTCCATGCAACGTACCCTTTCCTAACCCACTGACCCTTGCCATTGATGAATAGTCTGACTTTTAGTAGGTAATAGAGGCATCCAATCCTTCCAAACTTGGAGGAAACCCTCTTTAGTAGGTCCTTTCCGAGTTCTGATTCCCTTGCCCGGCTTACTTACCCAAATTCGGACTCTTGCCCATTATTCTCCTCTCAGCCCGTTCAGGAATAATGGGGTATAAATCCCTTCATAGGCATCGTTTAGGGCAAGGCCGACGTCTGCTTCTTCCTCCCCCAAAGACCTCGAGTTCTAAAAGCCTCTCAGCCTCTAGACGACCAGGAAGTGCCCCCCAGGGCATTTCTCCTCATCTACACTTTCTGTCTCTTGTTCTTCTTGATTTTTCCTCTTCATACATGCATGTTTGGATTCATTTTTTCGTAGATCTGCATTAACACTCCACACACACCTATTTCAATGTTAAAACCCCACCTCACTTGAGTTCCTCCCAATTACTTCATGTTTAATTATGATTTTAGGATAGATTCTACACAAACATTTGTTTAATGGGTGTTTCATTTTTGATGTTCTTGGCAGGTTTTAGAAGATAGTAGCAGCACGGAGGCTTGCCCCTTGGCCGCCGAGCAGCGGAAGAAAGAGAATCCACAATCTTCATCTTCTGAAGTAGAAGGCGACATTCATCTGGTCGCGATCTCCAGAAAGCGACAGTCTGCGCGTCACGTTCAGAGAAGCGGAAGGCGGCACCTCAATCGTCGCGTTCAAGCTGAGGCGATGATGGGCCTGTTGCGTTCACAGGACTAGTTCTCTTCTTGCATCTTTCTTCCTTTTCCAAAGTAGTTAGCATCTTCCTTCATCTACATCTCTTTTGCAACTGCTTTGGTGGCGATCACGGTCCATTTTCTTCATTTTTAATCATCATCTTTGGGGAGCAAATCCCGTGATTACAACTTTGGCGATCACAGTGGGACAACTAGTGCCTATCATGCTTGTTACTGTCTTCCCCTACTTGGTTCAGTCCTTTATGTGTGTGTTCATATTAGATTTCACATTTTTCGTTTATTTCACTGCTATTTTAAGTTCTGCTACACTGAGTGCGAAGGCAACATTGAAATCACCGAGATCAGAAAGCGACAGGTAGGTCGTCACGATCAGGTCAGTGCTCCTGATTCCATCCTCTTCTGTGTTTTTGGGTTTATTTCAAGTACTCCATCCATGCTCTGAGTTGTTTGATCCTGTTACATGCCTGTGAGAGTCTGACAGTCCTTCACGTTATAAGGTTGTTTGAACTTTCGTGCATAATCAAGTCCAGTCTGATCTTGTCCACTGTGAAGAGGAATGCGACAAGCTTCCTGTCGCGATCAAGGTCGCGACAAGCAGAGTGTCGCCTTCTGCTTCTGAGAGTAGATCGACCTGATTTCTGTTTTGTTAGTTCTAGGCTAGACTTTGCATGTACTCCGGTGCCATAGGGCGTGCATACATATTTCCATATTTTAGTTTAGGTTGTCCTCCTCAGCGACGCCCGCTCTCTCGGCCACATACTCCTTGTGTCCGACTAGAGCACTTGCTCGGGGCCTCCGTAAGTCCCCGCTAACCGTGGATTCCCACACGGCTCCGGGCTGGTTGTACCCGTTGCTACCTTGAGTTAGGGTCATGCATTGGTGAATTTGTGAGAATCGTAGTCAAACCCGAAGTTTTAAGCTTTCTCCCTTTAGGAAACCATTCCTTTTAGGGAACTTGCTAAAAAGGTCAATCGATTAAAAAGCAAACTTGAACTAGATAAAAGAAACCATCATCATTGCCACTGCTTGCTTTAGGTGAGTCATTTTCTCTTTCTTTTGTTTCCATAGGAGTGTTTGTTTAGGAACGTAAGTGTCTGTTTAGGTTAGGTGTCTCTTAGGTCTGGACATGCTTTCCTTATTTTAGCGCACCCCTTTCTAGATATGGAGTCCTACTTGAACTCAGTCTATGTTGATGAGAATCAGGATGCTGCATTCTACACCACCCATGACTACGAGAATCTCTTCCTCATGATCTCCTCGAGGAATCGACCTGGCCCTGGGTCGCTACAGTCCACACTAGTGAGTCACCACCCCGCGATGGGGGCCCATCACAAACTGTTCATTCCCTCAGGCAAATGATTAAGCTGCTCAACTCATGCGCCTAATTCCTCAGCTCGATCAATCCCAAATCCAGATCTCATGACGGCCCTCAAGGAAAGGCCGCCTCGTTGCCCTCACCTAGAGTGGGCGCCTCTCGCCCAATGGAATCTACCTTTGGCCCCCGCATCATCACGAGACTAGCCGACAACACTCCCATCCAGCCGCGGGCCATTCGATCACTCCTTTTGAGTCTGAGCACTATCATCCACGTGAGTTGAGGCCCCGGTCTCCCCCTTATCTCCCTTGCCATCCGCCACAAATTGAGTCGCGCGCCAGGCCAGCATCCCGTGCCTCCTCCTTGTATGCTCAACCTTCTGCCGCTCCTGGCATGATGTCTGTGGGCATCATCAAGAAGAACTCCAAGAGATGCGAGGCAGGTCGACCCTAGGCAGCAGCATGATGTTCACATGCCTAACTTCAATAGCCTGTGGGTCCCCATCTCCTCCGAACTCCTAAGTACCGTAAGTACAATGGCTCTGGCAACCCATACATTCACATCAAGGATTTCATCTATGAGTCCGCACCCTATCAGCATGACCGCCGCTTGATGGCGTATCTAATCCGCCAGTCACTGGACGGCCTGCACTAGATTGGTTCTATTCCTGCTACCCAAGGATGTAGAGGACTTCTCCATGGTGAAGGGAAATTCCTTGAACAATTCCAAGATAGGTTTGGGCCAGAGTATTCTCTTACGGACCTCGTGGCAGAAAAGATGAAGTCAGATGAAGATTTTGCCATATATGCCGATAGGTGGGGACAGATGGCCACGCGAGTCCCTAGGTACCTTCGGAGGGAGAGAAGGTTAAGATCATCATTGCCAATGCAACCCCTGCCTATAAAAACATCCTACCAATGAATGGTATCACCACCATGCACCAACTATACAGTCGGGCCCGGTTCATCAAGACCCAACTCAAAGACTCTCCCATACACTCCATGTTCAAACTTCAAAAGTCCTGCTTCCAAAGAAAACCTCTGGGACCGGTGACCGAGGGTGTCCAAGTCAACGACCAAGTGCGTGCATTCAACCCTACATCTAGAAACAACAACCATCAACCTTACACTGTCCAGCATCAAACCGCACCAATCCCCCACAAGCAGCTGCCCTAATATAACTAGGTACCACCTCTTGAAGGCTCCCAGCAAAGGCGTCCCCTAGGCCCAAGGAGAACTCAGTACCAACCACTCCCTGAGACACTCTCCGACATCTTCTTGGCCTTAGTCTCCACAGATGCCATCAAGCTCCCTCCTGAAAGGTCAATGAACCCAATTGTGGACCAGACAAGGTACTGCATGTTCCATCGGCAGTCGGGTCATACCATTGGCAGTATTTCACATTCAAAGACCTGGTATATGATCTGCATGAATAGACAGACTGGACTGGACAGCTCTCTGACAAGTGATCGGAGACATGAAAGAAAGGCAGAGGCAAGCAGCGCCAACCACCCCCTCAACAACAACAGCAACAACAGCCTTTGCAGGACCTGGGATTGTCCATAACCCCTTACCAAACCATCCGCCAGCTCCTAATCCACCACAACCGCCAGCCCAGGTGAACCCTATCGTCCACCACCCCCCTCCTCAAGCGAATTGGACTATGATGATGAACTCGATGTTTAGCAGATGATGGCCATTAACCACCAATATCCTCACATCCCAAACAATACAACCAGCCACATGGCTCCCCAATCAGTCCCTCCTTTAGTTTCCTAGGCCAACGCCATGATAGTGCCCATCGGCTCAACAGATACGCCAGCCGCTATGCCCTCCATTATCCTACCACCTACCACATCCCCGCTCCACCTGTCTCCATGTTACCACCACCCATCATAACCACTCCAACACCCATTATCTTACCACCACCTGGGCTAGATCACCCTTCCGCCGCCACCCTATCCTCCACCAACAACCCGTCAACCACCAACTACCCTACAGAGCGGATGAGTTTTTCGTCGCCCGTATCCACCCATCTCCCCGACCTCCACCAGCCAAAGCAATCCCCAACCGGTCCTACAGCCACAACCACAACAACAACCACAAGATGAGGGGGTGATTGAGCCATTACCCGACACATACTATGATATCCTCAAGCATCTCAACCATGCTCCAGCCAGAATTCCATACTTGAATTGATAATGAGATCCAAGGAGCACCAGGAGGCATTGAGGAATTTTCTACAAAGGGTAGTGGTGAATGAGGACATGCTCGCCAACAAACTTCCAAGTGCAATAGCCATGGTGACTCGTGGGCCGGCCATCACCTTCGCCGAGAATGAACTAGAACCCACAGAAGCAAGGAGGCCCTCCCACTCTGTGTTACCCTAGTCATCATCCATGTGTCAATAGGGGCAGCACTGGTCGACACTAGGGCGTCAATAAATGTCTGCCCACTGAGCACTCTGAGAGCTTGCGACATGTCAGAAGGTTGCTGAGACCGACGCCAACCACCATAGCCGCATATGACAACTCTAGAAGATCTTGCCACGGCATGGTGACTGTACAAGCTGAACTAGGCCGTTAGCCGTCACCGTTGATTTCTATGTGCTTGACATCGATCCCACATTCAAGGCCATCTGGGGCATCCATGGTTAGAAGCACTAGGAGCCGTTCCGTCCACTGCACATCAACGTCTAAAGTTCCCCTTCCAGGCATGGATCATCAAGGTCAAAAGCATAGCCACTGCTAGCATGGTCAATGCCATCAATGACACCCATCTCCCAGCTGTGTGGCCGCCAACAAGCCCATTGTCTCGGTTTGGACATCAACTACGCTTAGGCTTATTCATTCCATTCCAAACAAGAGGCCGGTCCCGCACATGTCAATGCAGTCAAAAGAAAGGAGCCACTCAACACGAAGGGGTGGCAAATCATGATGAAGCTGGGATATGAAGAAGGCAAGGGCCTAGGGGCAGAATTGTAGGGCATCACCAAGCCCATTCCAGACATTGTAATGAAAAGCCGATGGGGACTTGGTAACAGGGAGAAGTCTAAGCCATGGTCATCCAGCACCTCCACTCTCAAAGCCAACCGCGAACCACTCACCGGACACTCTGGTGTCACATTGTCAGAGGCCCACCCAACATGGATATAACACTATGTTGGTCGAGGCAGAGCTATCACAACATGATATTCATGGCAGGAATTTATCTCGGCACATGGCCCCTATGCTCAATTATAAGGCACTAGAAACGCTGCCCAGGAAAGAGAAGGAAGACAGGGACCTAGAGGCTGAGTGGTACCACTGGTCGATATAGAAGACATCACTATAGCCTTCAGCCATCTGTTCTGGGGAAGAAAGAACATGGCCGCCAGCTGTAGTAGAACTGCTAGATCCTCCCACATCCATCACATCCAGGAGGGAGTTGATGAGCGTCGCCACTGACGTGGGAGAGCTAGACATCCCCTATGAAGAAGGGAAGACTGTAGACGAGCTCTGGAGGGGTACGTGCTTGGACATCCACCCATCACTCTTGTGTTCCCTCCTCCCAAGCCTGGTCCCTTCATCCCCTCCCTTACTCATCCAAATATCCTCAACTCTTGGCAACTGCGCACAACATCCTCACCCCTGACCTCCCATCTTCCGTCCTTGCTGGTCTACAATCTGATCCGAGCGACCACGAGATCACCCTCTCGTGTTGTATGCTCTCCATTGATCTCCAAGAAATGCCAACTTTCAAATACATATTGAGGTCGAAGAGCCGACATACCTCCTTCACCCTCCTGATCAGGGGTACCGCTCATCTGGGGCTTCCCCTCCTGCTCCTTCATTAGGAGCCATCTCTTTGAGGACCCCATGTCCTCCCCCACTCCTGTAGAGTCTCTAGCCAGTTAGGGTCACCTAGGTTAGAAGTCTAGTCTTAGCTTAGGAGAATCTAGGGTAGAGAGTCAGGTCAACCTAGTACCCGCCAAGTCCAAAGTCAGCCTAGGAAGCAACGGGGCAAGGCTATTCCACAAAGATACCTTCAAGAGTCCAAGTGGGCAGAAGCAGAAGCATTTGCAGAAATCAAAGCATCCACAGTGTGCACTTTATCATGAAAAATATCATCTCGCGGTTTGGAGTGTCAAGCAGCATCGTCATAGATAACGGCCGCAATTCATCTCACAAGAACTTCAGGAGCTTTGTAAGAAGTACATATCACTCTGCATCATTCATCTCCATATTACCCCCAGGCAATGGCCAAGCTGAAGCAACTAATAAAACCCTTCTTAAATCATGAAGAAAACTTGTCAATCGCATAAATTCGCTGATTGGCCAGAAAAGCTAATAGAGGCTCTATGGGCCTATCGTACCTCCGTCCGTACTCCCACGGGGCAAACCCCGTATGCTCTCACCTATGGGATGGAGGCGGTAGTTCCATACGAGATCTTGATCCCCTAACTAAGAGTTCAACTTGATAAGGAACTTAATCTTGACGAACGTCGAGAGTCGTTGCTAGTCTAGTTGGAACTCTTAGAAGAAAGGTGACTCATGGCGGTCGATCATGTACTCTGATATCAAAGACGACGATCTCAAGGTCTTTTGAAAAGAAGGTAATTGAGCAATAATTACAAGAGGGTGATATGGTCTTGAAACGTATTTTTATAAAACCTTGAGGTTCAAGGTCTAAATTGCAACCAAATGGTAGGGTCCATACGTTGTGAAAGAAGTGTATTCGGGGAAGACCTACCGCCTAGTTAACGCTGAGGGCGTAGAGTTGTCACATCCGTGGAATGGGTTGTACCTAAAAAGATTCTATCTCTAGGTCTTTAGGTGTGAGGCCACAACACTTAGATTAGGGATAACCCCGTGTTAAGAGTCTGAAGTCTCCTCCCCATCATGAAGGATTGACCTAAGTTAGGACCAATACACGCACACGGCAAGCCCGAACGACTGCATTTAGTAGGTATCGTAGCTATAAAGACCCTACTTTAGCGATGCGATGGTCATTGTCTCCAAATCGATCGAAGTGTAGGGGCAAGGGTCGTGAAAGCGAGGTTTTCAACCTTAGGCATACCCTGATGAGAGGAAGTCTCAAACAGGGACGGTCAAATAACAAAAGCAAAGGAACAAAAAGTAAAAGAAAGGATAGAAAAATACATGATAGAATAGGGGCATGGCAAAGAGTAGCAAAGTCCCCACGGGACGCTCATGAGCCCGATCGTACGCATGCCCCAGACAGTGCAAACACGTAAGAAAGACCACAAAGTCCCTACACAAGATACATAATCTTTGAAAGGTATGTGCGGGAAGAAGCCGAACACAACGTCCCTAAACTTACATTAGACTTTCCTTAAAGTCTTCCATTTCCCTCCATAAGATCGGGTCATCTCTTAGGTATGGCCTAAGTAGCTGCACTATCAACTTAGAGCCGCCTATGGCATGTCACCCCTAAATGTACGTCCTATCTTAGCAAAGCCTTAAGCGAAAAAGGGAAGTGACCAAGACTTCTAAACCAGTGGTTGAACTGGTGTATGTATTGTGGCCCAAAGAGGCGAGTACCTTCCGTCTCGCGCGTCTTATTTTAGGAAGGGCAAACGTCGGCCTTAGGCGTCTTTCAAAAAACTCCAAAAAAATCGAATATCTTAAACTCCAAAAAAATCAAATATCTCAAAACTCCAAAAAATTTCGAATATTTCAAAACTCCAAAAATCAAATATCTCAAAACTCCAAAAATCAAATATTTCAAAACTCAAAAATTCAAATATTTCAAAACTCAAAAAAAAATTAAATATTTCAAAACTAAAAAAAATCAATACTTCAAAACTCTAAAAAAATCAAATATTTCAAAACTCCAAAAACTAAATATTCCAAAAACTCCAAAAAAAAATATTCCAAAAACTCCAAAAAAATAAATATTTCAAAACTCAAAAAAAAAAATCAAATATCTCAAAACTCTAAAAAAAGGTTTTCAATATCTCAAAGAACACTTTACTCATTCATTCATGCATGTCATTTATTTATTTATGTCTTTTACCTATTTTAATAAGCTTAGCCCCTGACCACTTATCGAGATTGGTCACTTGTCATGCTTAAGGCAAGGGGCTAAGTCGAAGAACAGATCTAACTTGTCTTCATGGTTGTCCTATGTGTGTAGGTCGCAGCAGAAGAAAGAAAGCGGCACTCATATCTCACTCATCACTGTCACACAATCACATAGATAACAAGATCCCATTCTAATCCATTCTATATATATATCATCATCATAACATGAACAAAAAAGGGGCAAAGTACAAGCTCAACCACTCCCACTCCCCTGTACCCTCAGGCGGGCGGGAAGGTGGATGGGCCATCTCCCTCGGCCGCTCCCCCGTGTCATCGTCCCTCCTCCTCGTTCCTCCGTCGTCCGGAGGAACCTGTCAAGTAGTGCCCTGCGATCCGCTGGGGATGCCTCTCCTGCTGGCCGACGCGCGACGGCACCCGACCAGGGACAAGACTCTCTCCAGCCCCCTAATCTCTGACCTCAGCAGCTCGTGGTGATGCTGCTCGCTCACTAGCTACGAACAAAGCTCATCCACCTCTCGACGCAGTCCCGTCGCCTCATCCGCCTAAGGGTGTAGGAGCAACTCCGCCATCTCTGCCGCTAGTGCGGTCGTCCACGCTAAGGCATCCCTCAACTCTGCTTCCTGCAAGTCAAACATTTGTCAATAAGGGAAATAAAGAGCAAGGGGAAAGTAATCAATAACTAACCCACTCACGTAGCTGGGCCATGGCATCCTCTACCCGAGTCACTGCTGTTGCCAACTAACCCTCCAGCACGGAGCGGCCAGGCTCGTCCCAAGAGGTTGAAGCACCACCCACCATTTGCTGAGCCCACTCCAGCTCGGCACGCTGCAAAGAAGAGCACAAGAGTCAGTCAATTAAAGTCAAGAATAGAAAGGACAGGAAAGAGAACACTCACCAGCTCGGTCACAGTCCGCTAGAGGTCATCCCTCTGCTGGATCGTAGAGTGGAGGACACCCTCGAGGGAGGCAATCCGACCCTCGGGGTCAAGCTGCAAACACAAGTCAGGTTAGCCAAAGGATAACAATTGCAAATATTTAGAAGAGGCTACCTAGTAACACTCACTGGTCGTCGGTCTCCCCTGTACACCTGGCCCCGTACCTCCGTGCGTAGGCACTGAACTAGTCCTCGTCGCTGGTGGCCTCGGAGGTCACCACTCGGCCTCGCTGCCTCCAATCCTCGAGCTGCTCCCAGGCTCGCTCCCTCCAACCAGTGACCTGTTGGATGCCCCGGAAGTTGCGACCCGGCCTCTCCCCAGCCTACTACCGTGTCGGGAACTCCACTACCACCGCCTGGTGGAGCCCCAAAATTCGCCACCAGCCATAGGTGAGTGGCACCACCGTGTTGAAGGCATGGAGCCAGATCTCCCTACCGAAGTAGGGGCGGCCGTGCTCCACCCACGGCTAGTCGGCGTCATCCTCCCCAGCGTAGGGGGTCCAATCAACCTACACATCACAGATAGAAAGCTCATTAGAAAATTGTCAGTGGCAAATTAAGGAAGGGTTGTAAAGGGTAGAAGTACTCACATGCCCGAAAGGGACGACATCCAGCACGTCCTGGATGAGGGTCACCTACAGGTGCAGGGACCGCTCATCGTGGCGAAACCGCCAGTGCTGCAGAGCGGCACGACGCCGGGCCGCCTCAGTATTCCTTGGCCTAGGGAAGGGAGGTAGTAGTAGGCCCAAACATGTAAAACAACATAGTCAGTAGCACGATCAAGCAATTATAATAAGAAGGAAAGCAATAAAGGGTAAGAGTGAGAAGCGTACCTGTAAAAATGGGAAGAACCTAGCTACCCATGTCTCCCTGACAGAGGTACCCAGCTCTCAAAAGGTGGGCCAGGAGGGCCGCACCCCATGCATAACTGCCCACCTGGGTCAGATCCTCTAGCAGGGGTAGATACCTGTAGCTCACCGGTCTCCTCGTGTCCCCAAGATCAATTTCCCGATCAGAAGGATCACGAAGCGTCTCAGGTCTCGATCTACCGCTACTCCATCCTCCTCCGCCAGCGTTGCTCTAGCATCCACCGTCAGTCGGGCCATGTACTCTGCCCGGCCCTCTCCAGTCTTGTGGTGCACATCTGCCACCCCAAAAATCGCATGTAGTCTCATCCTCGGCACCAAGGACGATCTCTCCCGCGTCACCTCTAGTCCTAGGAGCCTCTCCACCATCTCCTGATAGCACGTGTAGGTTACCCCTGTCACCGCCTGGCCATCTACCCTCAGGCCGGTGATCCGTGCCACGTCCTCTAATGTGGGGATCATATGACCCCACAGGAGGAGGAAGGCTTGGCACTCGGGGTCCCACCGCTCCTTCAATGCCTGGATGAACGCCACATCTGGCGTCAGCTCATCCAGTCTCAAAAAGGGGCCGAACCCCATCTCCTCCAGACGTCCTCTAGAAGTCCGGCAGCCCCTGGTAGATTACCCGGATGACGGTCCACCCAGCCAGGATCGTAGCTCGATCTGCAAAACAGTCAGAAAAACACAAAGATCAGCGAAAATCCACAAAAACAGCACTGTGTTCAAATCGCGATAGGCCCCCTCTCGCCTTCTGAAGACGACACAATGGGCGTCGCATTCAGATTCTGAAGGCGACGGGTTGATCGGGCACATACTAAAAGTGACAATCCCTGTGTCGCGTTCTCCTGGTAATGCGACAGGAAGCCTGTTGCGTTCACAGGGTGACCAGGGGCGCCAATATTCATCATCCCCGGTCATTCCAACTTGGGCCAAATGCCCTACGTGGCTGCTAGGCACCTCAATCCACCTGTCCCCCCATCAATCATGCTAGAAAAGTTAGGGTTTTGGCCTACCTTTTTGGGGCCGGTCCGTTCTTCATCGCCCGGCGCCTCTGGGGGGTCTACCTCCATGGGGATGGTCTTCTTGGTCTTCTTGGTTTCCATGGGGAAAAGTTAGGCTTCCTCTGCCGTTCGCTGTCGGCGGATGGTCTTCTTGGTTCTCCTCGAATGGTCCCCGCCATCGCCACCTCCATGCTGCCGCCCTCCATCGCCTTGGTCACTGGAGAAGAGAAGTAGGGGAGAAGGAGACTGAACAAGGAGAGAGGAAGCGGCCACTGTCGCCGGCCGAGATCGCCGGAGGAAAGGAAAGGGGCAGTCGGAGCTCTCTGTCGCCGGGGAAGAAAGGTGGGAGAAGAGGGAAAGAGAGAAGGGCGTGGGGCCCCAATTCAAACCGCCTTAGCCCTATGGTCGCGACCACAAGGCTGTCGCGTTACTTTAGGTTGTGATAGACACACTGGGTGTTCTCAAATTAGGTAGTGATGGTTGACTTATCGCTTTCAAGGTTGCGACGCTCAAGCTGTCGCCTTCTCAGTTTGTTCGCAGAACACTTAAGAATTTGTATTTTCATTGTAAATCTCCAATGCTTACATCATATAAAAGCTGAAATTGTCATAAAGTCCCTGATACATGACTTTCATATTCTCAATACATCAAATCTCTCAAAATCTCCCAAAATACAATCATGTCTCCCTTTTCAAATATTTTGGTGCATACTGAGCTTGTGTCTTTCTTTATTGCACTTTATCTTGAAAATCCATAAAAATCAGAAATTGCAGAAAATACACAAATTCAGAAAATTCAGAAAATAAAAAGACAGCTCGTCAGGTAAGTGCAGGTAAGTATTTCTAACCTTATCTCTGCATTACTATATGGTATCTACCCTACTATATCATCTCAAGGACCGGCTAGTTCTCAGTGTGTTCCAGGATCTCAGTTCCCCTTCACCAAAAACAAGGATGATCTAAGCGCGCATTGTTTATCGTTGGATAGGCCGTTAGATGGTATGGCTTGGGACAATGATTCTATCGCACGCTAGGGATGCGAAGTGTCTTGACCCTTGCTCATTTTGTCCAGCAATATTATCCTTGAGTATTTGTTATTTTCTCCTTTTCTTAGCATTTTATTTTATGATTTCTTTCTTTTAGCCCAGCATGCATCATTTAGGATCTTTGAACTTCATGCCTCATGATTAGTTAAAGCCAGCTTCGCGATGATCTTTCAACCAGATCATCATATTCTTTGACAATAATTTCATTCGATTCCAATTTGAAAGTTCTCTTCGAGCTAGTTGCTCGGTCCAGTTTTCCAGTATGGTTCCTATTCAGGATTCCTCTCATCCCCATTCATTATATCTCATTCCCTTTCGCTCCGATCCGCTCATTAGTCATGAATCGCTCAAAGGCCAGAGTCGAATCGACCCGGCGGGCAGCACCTATCCCCTAATGAACGAAACCTGCAAGCCTAAGATGGCCAGGGTACCTCTTCATCAAGAGGTTGATCATTTCTTTTCTTTTGATCTCTTTCATCCCAAAATTGGAACCATCCCTGCATCCTATTCCATCCATGTTCGAAGATCGCCAAATAATTCTCGCGGCTTATTCGCTCAAAATGGGTGTCTCTTTACCTTGATGCCCACTTTTCATCTCATTCCGCTCCATTCCACTACATCGTCATTTCATGCCATCTCTGCTTCATTATCGCTCCACTCCCTTGCAAAGCAGGCATCAAGGAGGGGCAATCATTAGACACCCATTTCTGGCCCATAAGTCGAGCCAAATTTCTTGTCATATCATTGACGCCCCACGTTGGCTCATCCTCGCCTAGCTGGCTTTATCCAATCATGGTGTCTTTCTCATTAGTTCATCACCCTGGTGGGTTCTTCCTGGTCATATCAATCAGTCTTCATCATTATTTTGTAGCCATTTGATTAGGAGTTCAACGCTTCAAGCCGCACGTCAATCCGATACCCATGCAAGGAGATCGGATACTTTTATGAGCCTTATGCTGAAAGTCCATGAAGGCGACAATGCCCCTGTCACGTTCAGTTCAGAAGGCGACGCCCTTCATGTCGCATTCCTCCTTACATCAATTTGCCTTCAAGCCAGAATCGATCATCTTCAGAAGGCGACACCTCGATACGTAGCGTTCTCATTTAGCATTTTAATTCCTTAAAAATCGCCAGAAAATGCTTAAATATTTACTTCTATGGAAGGCGACGTATCGAGGCATCGCGACCTGATGGCAACAAGGGATCGTCGCGTTCTGGTTTGCATGCAACGTACCCTATCCTAACCCAACTTGGACCCTTGCCATTGATGAATAGTCCAACTTTAGTAGGTCTAGAGGCGTCCAAATCCTTCCAAACTTGGAGGAAACCCTCTTTAGAAGGTCCTTTCCAAGTTCTGATTCCCCTTGCTCGAGTTTACTTACCCAAATTCCGACTCTTGCCCATTATTCTCCTCTCAGCCCATTCATGAGTAATGGGGTATAATCTCTTCATAGAGCATCATTTAAGGCAAGGCCGGTGTCAGCTTCTTCTCTCCCAGATAGCTTCGAGTTCTCAGAAGGCCTCTCAGCCTCCGGACAACCAGGAAGTGCCCCCCAGGGCGGTTTCTCCTCATCTACACTTTCTCTCTCTTATTCTTCTTGATTTTTCTCTTCATACGTGCATGTTTAGATTCATTTTTTCATAGATCTGCATTAGAACACTCCACACACACCTATTTTCAATCACCCAAAGGGGATAAACCCCACCTCACATGAGTTCCTCCCAATTACTTCATGTTACTCATGCTTTTGGGATAGATTCTACACAAAACGTTTGTCTAATGGGTGTTTCATTGTTTTGATGTTCTTGGCAGGTGTTAGAAGACAGTAGCAGCACGAGGCTCTTGCCCCTTTGCTAGATGAGGAGCAGGAAGAAGAGAATCCATAATCTTCATCTTCTGAAGCAGAAGGCGACATTCATCTGGTCGTGATCTCCAGAAAGCGACAGTCCGCGCGTCGCGTTCATAGAAGCGGAAGGCGGCACCTCCATCGTCGCGTTCAAGCTGAGGCGACGGTGGGCCTGTCGCGTTCACAAGACCAGGTTCTTCTTCTGAATCTTTCTTCATCATACATCTCTTTTGCAACTACTTTGGTGTGATTACGGTCCTTTTTCTTCATTTAATCATCATCTTTAGGGAGCAAATCCCGTGATTATAGTGTGCCCTTACTCCAAGTCCATCTACTCAGAGCACTCCTGAAGCTTTCACTTCTCTTTTTCTATTGAGAGCTTGTTAATTCTGAGAGAGTAGCATCATAGCTTTATTCTTATCTCTCTCAGTTTGTGCCTCAGATCAAGCACTGCATTGTTGTATAAGCTTGGTCTAGGGGCCATCCCTTCAACTCTTCTTTAAGAGTGTACCTCTTCCTATGAGAAAAGAAGACCTACTGTGAGTAGGTGATTTTATTTCCCTTGCTGAAGGGAGACCTGTTGCTACAGGTGCTTGTATTGCCTCTTCGTGGGTTAAGAGAAGTCCAGCGGTGCTGGATGTGTAACAACCTAGATTTTTTTAAACCCTAATAAATTGGAAAAATAAAATAATAATAAAATTGTGAAGAGGTTTGATTAAATGCACACTAAATGATAGAGCAATGGATAAATAATCAATAATCGTTATGTGATAGTCAGTAATCGATGTTCAAGTAATCGATGTTTCAAGGTAACCGATGTTCAAGGTAATCAATGTCCAAGGTAATCAACGTTCAAGGTAATCGATGTTTCAAGGTAATCAATGTCCACAGTAATCGATGTTCAAGTGATGAATGTTCAAGGTAATCCATGTTTCAAGGTAATCGATGTCCAAGGTAATCGATGTTCAAGGTAATCAATGATCATGGTAATCAATGTTTCAAGGTAATCGATGTTCAAGGTAATCGATGTTTCAAAGTAATCGATGTTCAAGTTAATCGATTAAAGGTATCAATGTTTGTTAATAATCAATGATAAATGATAATTGATGTTGAACACTAATTGATGTTTGAGGAAATCGATGTATCAAATCGCTGGCCCAGATATAACGTTATCAACCGATGTTGGACTTCGGATATGACGAAGTCAGCTTCGACTAATCACGACCAAACGAATTAGACTTCATATATGACACAGTGGACTTTGGATATGACGAAGTTAGCTTCGTATATGATGAAGTTAAGCTTCGACTTTTCAAGACTAAAATGAAGTAACTTCGTATATGACGAAGTGGACTTTGGATATGATGAAGTTGGCTTCGTATATGACAAAGTTAAGCATTAACTGTTCAAGACCAAAATGAAGTAGACTTCGTATATGATGAAGTGGACTTCGGGTAGACGAAGTTAAGCTTCAACTGATCAAGACTAAAATCAAGTGGACTTCAGATATGATGAAGTTAGCTTCGTATATGACGAAGTTAGCTTCGACTGTCCACGACTAAATCGTTTATGACTTCGTATATGATGAAGTTACTGGTTATCTTCCAGACTATAAATCACGTGTTAACTATATATCCGATAATAAAAATGAAAAGAATAGACCATAGAAATGTGACTAACTCCAATAGTGGATTCCGAACCTGATCCCTAGAACTAAACCAAATAGGAAGACCTGTTACGGAAATAATTCCTATGGAAGTTTTGGAACCTAATAGGACTCTTACCAAGAGTTAGGCAACTACAAACCCATCGATTTAACCACCAATAGACTTCCATATTAATCCAAATTCATGCTCATGGAGAGAGATTTTCTAAAGGTTTCCACTCCTATTGGGACGGGAATCCTCCAGACACGGAAGGGATCAAGTTAAAACTACAACTCCACTTTTCAATTACGATAGGACTCCTGACAACTCTAAATCTATAAATACTCATCATAATCCCTTGGAGGCGAGTTGACAACTTGCTAAAGGACTTGCGGAATAATACCTAGAGCACCAGAGAAGGAGGAGATCGCCCACCCGAAGATTTCTTCCCCAAACCCGATTCTACTTTGTCATGCAGAAGATTTTCTTAGGAACGTCCAAGTTAGGCAATCTCTAAAGCACAAACCTAAATAATCTCGTTATAGATATTCCAAGATACCAGTAGCCAAAGCCTATGTTTGTCCCTGATTTTATCTCTCAAGTTATGAGATTTTCATGTTCAAGGTTCTAATATTCACATATCTATGACCTTTTGGTTGTTCTTATTCTTTGTGAAATTTTTGTCAAGACCTTGATTTCTTTTGAGTATACCTTTTTTGGAGTTGTTTAGCTATTTCCATAAGTTTACATGTCATATACATTGAGACCTAAGTGTTTCCTCTAGCCTTAAACCTAGATTTTTGAACTGTTCGGCTTGATACCGTGATGAGTCTGTCTTTAAGTTCCTATAAAGACTGTAACAATTCAGGTAATATTAAGGTTAAAGTATATTAATTTCTCTATCAGTGGAAGATTTTGCACAATCTATTCTACTATCTTGGATTCTTCTTTACGTGCATATACCAACCAGAAGAAAATGAATCCAAACATTCTGCTAGTACTGACTGTGCTATGCAATAGATACCATCGTTGGTATTACTTGTCGTTTTACGTGCCCAACCTGTTGTTTCTGTTTAGTTCTCTTTATAAACTCATCTATTCAAGTTTTCTTTACGATCTCATCTATTTTTCTTTACTCTCATCTATCCTTCATACTCCATTGGATATTGACTAATTGTCTAAAGATAATAAACATGAATAATGCCTAGCAATATTATATGGGGCGCGGTCTCGTCCTGGGGGGTGCGCCCAAAAGTGCTAGTGCCCGCGGGAGTTTATTGCCAGAGTGTTTGGCATTACCTCAAGTGCTAGTTATCTCGATAGTCTAAAGACAATAAAAATGCTATCTTGACTAGTGTGCTATCGTGACATGCTATCTCGTGATATGGCTAATCCTTTAACTTGCTAGATGTGCTATATTATTTTTTTTTGAAAAGTACTATTGTGGCCTTGTTATCATGTGCTATGACTCTATTGAATGTTCTATCTAGTTATCCTACTATCCAAGATATTAATCACTTAAAGCATGCCTGTTTTACGAGATATTATATCTTACTGAGCATTGTCTCACAACCTGTGTATTTGTGATATGTCTTCAAGTGAATATAATGATTATGAGGACCACACACAAGAGGATGGGGATAAGTAGAATCAAGAGTGACCCAGTGTCGTCCAAACTGTTAGAGTCTATTTAGTTAGTTAGTTGTTTTTATTTAAGTTGAAGAAGTTCTATGGGCCCATAATTAAGGCTCTGAACTAGAGTGGATGGAATAAGGAAATAGAGTTGGTTAATACTATTTAAAATTATGCAGTGGTTTGATGTTTATATCGCTCTATACTTGCATTATATTAACTACTTCACATCCTGATATTTTGCATCGGGGCGTGACAGTTTTGTGGTATCAGAGTCTAGGATGTCTTTATTAGATCCATAGTTCTAGGATGTTTCTAGGATGGATTGCCTTGATTACGCAACGTCTATCTTACGTATGTGAGGAATTGGGTAGAACCCAGGGACAAGGACTAAAAGATACTCACACACGTACCAACTTAGTTCCACCATGATCCTTAATGTAAGGTTACTTTTGTAGGAACTTAGGTGCTATGATGGATGCCATACGTGCACAAGGCATGATTAGGAAGGATGTGGGGCATTCCTTGATGCTGTTAGTTGAAAAGAAAGAGACCAGGGTAGCATATATACACAATATAAAAAATACTATGAGTTTCCTTGAGGAGCTGCCAAGAATTCCACTGAACGAGTTGTAAATTTCTCTATCGATTGATTCCTAGAGCTGCAACCAATATCATGTCAATTGTATAGAATGTCACCTGCCGAGTTGAAAGAACTTAAGGCACAACTGTTGGAGCTATTAGAAATAAGGTTCATTAGACCAAGTACTTCCCCATGGGAAGCACCTGTTCTATTTGTCAAGAAGAAGGATGGGACCATGAGGTTATGCATTTTTTTTTATTTTAAGTAAAGAGGTCCTCAGAGGCCTAGCCAGGAGAGTGCACCCTCCCCCAGGGGGGGGAAACGGACCCACCCACCGGAAGGAAACTCTGGGCCGAAGAATTAATTTTGATAATTATAAAGGAGGTACAAAGTATAGGGCGACAACCCATTAGATCAGTCTATATTCATTAGACCTGATCTATCAATCAGTAAAGGCCCTCTACAAGGAAAAGGTAATCTATGGAAACCCCAAAAACCTCATTACACATAGAAGAAATCGCATGATTAGCAAGCCGGTCAGCCATTTGATTGGTCTCCTGAAAATGTGGGAATGAGTAGTGGGGTCTCATGTAACATCCATAGTAGGATGCCACCAGCGCTGGATGTGCCAATTTAAACATTTTCCTTGTGAATTGATTGAACCAGGGTAGATGAATCAGAATATATTGCAGAAAGGCGAACTCCCAGGAAATGTGCCAGGCGAAGACCATCGCACAACGCCCTTGTTTCAGCAATGATGTTGTTCCCAACACCATAGAATTGGCAAAGGCAAGAGAAGCTTGCCATGTTTATCATGGATGCAAGTGATAAGTACTAAATTATTAGCGTTAAATTTCATACATGTAGTTGATTTGAGACATCTTTTATCTATAATATGTGCACATTGACTTTAATTTTCATTTCATCGATGAATAAGTTTTTGAACATATTAATTAATATTGGGCTAGAATATGCATATAAGTCATTTTTCTTTCTTCTTTGGACTAATCAGTTTATTTTCTGTTCACAAATACAATTTGAAAATTAAAAAGATATTTGTTGTATATAATAATTTTTGTCGTAATAATTTTTTTTAAAATAATTTTTTTAGTAATAGATAAGTTTGAATTGTAAATAAATAAATACTAGTTTTATAATAACACCCCACCCAATCCCATTAATAATAAAAATTGTTTTAAATACCCCACCAATACCGACATGCCACTTCCCTCATCTCACTGGCCACCACTAAACCTTCTTATTTTTTCTTCTTTCTTCCTGTTAAGTTCAGAAGCTGGAAGTTGTGGCGATTTGGAGCAGCATGAGGGGTACTGTGCATCTGCTGGTGTGAAGGTGGTAGAGCTTGGGGCAGGCCGTGATGGGATTTGGGTGTACGACTGGCACGCGATGGAAGTGGCTAGCTGAGGCGTTGCAATGGCAGGCCAGAGCTAGGCGTGCGGATCTCGTGTGTGTAGATGGTGGGCGTGGCGAACCAGTTGGGCGGATGGTTGCTCGGGCGCGAGTAGGTGCGGGTTGTGGCAGATGCGGCTGGGCGGAGGAGCTGTGCACAGCACCCAGGTCCGGATTAGGTGATGGTGCGGCCTGCCATGCGTGAGGCTGAGGCGTGCTGAGGCTGAGCTGGCGCTGTGGAGGCAGGGAGCAGCTGAGCTGGCGGCGTGCGCAGGGGCGCTGTGGAGGTGGGAAGCAGAGCTGAGGCAGATCTGCTGCCTATTTAAGGACCCCAAGGTCCTCAACAGGGGGGAAGCAATTTTGCAAAATTTTCCTGCTCTATTTTTTTCTTCTTTTCCTGTGAGAGCAGTGGAGTGTTCTTGATGTTCGCCAGTTCAAGCTTTTGGGATTCTCTTCCATTTTCTTCTTGTAATTTTCTTTTCAGCATCTGTAGAATGGATTCGGCTGTGTGGGGGGCTACTGATTTTTTATTGATATTTCTACTTTCTTTCTGTTGTTCCGAGAGATATTCCTTGCATCTTTTAGTTCAGTATTTTGGGAATTCTACTGTGTTTAGACTTCGATCCAGTGCATTTTTTCAGTTCTTCTGTTCTTGGTTTAATGTTTGAGTATGATAGATAGTTCAACATTTGAGGGAGTCGGGTAGTGGAGTGTTCTGCTGCTGTGAGTGTTTTGTTTCTCTGCTATTTTTGGGATTTTAAGTTCCATTTTCTTCTTTGTTTAGAGGAATCCGATCTAGTGTGCTGCAATTTTCAATTCTTCTATGTTCAGGAGAGCTTGATTCAGTGTTATTTCATTTCTTCTATGATGAAGAGTGCGATTCAGTAGAATTTGATTTTGCCATTTCTTTTAGTTTCTAGAGTGGATTGTTCTTGCTACCGTGAGAAGGATCTAGTGGCATTTCAGTTTTCCATTTTGTTCTGGTTTTCCGGAGATTCTATTTGGCCATTTCTTCTCTGTTCTTCTTCTCTGCTCTGTGAGGAGCTAATGCAATTTTCTGGGCTTTCTTTTCTTCTTTGATGTAAGACTTCAGATCCAGGTAGTTTAGCATTTGGGAGGGGAGTTTTATTCTTTTACTCATGGGAGTTTCGACATATGAGAGTTTGGTAGTTTATTTTCTACATTTCTTCTGTTCTGTGAGGATTTTCTCATTTCTTCTTTGTTGCAGAATTCGATCCAGTAAAGTTCTCATTTCTTCTGTGTGGATTTATGCATTTCCTTTGAAGCATCTGGTGTTAGAGAGATTGGTTATCCGACATCCAGAGAGCTTTCGGAGAGTTCATATCTGAGTTGAAAATTTAAATTCCATTTTCTTGTTATAACATAGGATAGATCATATTCATGAAGGTTTTGGAGTTTTGCTAGTCTTTTTCGGGTTATTAATTGTGTTTCATTTCCTGTTCTTCAGTAATAGCAAGTGGATTCCAATTTCGCAACAATTAATTTCTGTTCTTATTTTCTGTCTAATCCTTTGAGCTGTAGGGGTACATTGGTTCGTTAGTTTCTAGTTAAGCTTCCCGTCTACTTGCTTGATCCCTCAATTGAGAGAATATAGTGTTTCCATTTTTTTTTTTCCACTTAGTTCTTCCTTTTATTTGACTTGTCCAGTTGTGAGGGAATTGGTTGGTTTGGTTTACATATCCACTTTTAATGCATTGTCACTTTGGTGAAAAGTGTCAATAGAGTGTTCCAAAAACAGTTTCCTAAGTCGAACTTTATTCAGCCTCTCCGTGGATATGACATGTTCCACCACTTTGCTTGTTCATCTTTGTTATTTTATGTTTGTGTGACAGTTTAGAGAAGGTGGCATTTTGACGTGTGCAACGAACTCTAGACAACGTAAAACGCACAGTCAACAATGTCACGCCTTCATCTTGGCGCCGTTGCCGGGGAGGCATTAGTTTGATTTAATTCTGTTTGATTTGATTTCAATTGCATTCAGTTTCTATTGACTTCTTATTGGGCTTTTCATTTCAGATTTGCACATAAGGAGGAACATGGAGATTGGGCTTGACATTTGAAGCCCATCGGAAGGAGAGCCTGCTGATTTGTTTTCGCATTTTCTTTTCATTCAGAATCTTAGATAGAAAGAGTGTGAGTGAATCTTGTAGTTAGGCTTTCTTGTACCCTCTGTGCATGTACAAGATTTCTTCCTAGTTGGCCTGTAATAATTAGCCTTATTGGTGGTTTGTGTGGTTTGGAATTAGTTTATAGTATCACATTATAATTTCTTAGTTAAATTTCATTTCATTTAGTTCAAAACCAAATAAAAATAAAAAAATCTAAAATCTAAAAAAAATCCTAATCGGTCTTTCATGTCAACCGTTTGATTTGTAAATAAAAATTTCATCTTTTTAAGATTAGAAACACTTGTTTTAGGACATTCATCATTTTAATTCCACTTCTTTTCTTGCATTGAAGAGTGCGGGGGAAAGGTAAGACTTCCATCGCTTGTTTCATGCATTAGACTTAGCATTAGAAAAATCTGTCTGAACTTGATTTGGTGCATTTCATATTGTAAAAGAGACTGCTTAAGGGCATCACCCTTGAGAAATAAAAAAGATATGGTGAGGGATTTCATTACCCTTTCTTTTGCCCAAAAATCACAAAAAATGTTCACATTCTTGCATTTTCCTAAACTTTCAATAAAAACCAGTAGACGTGGCCCTAGGGTTCATAATTAGATTTATCATTTCTTAATTCTAAGACTACTCTTTAAGTCTGGTGTCTAGGATTAGAGGTTAAAAAGCTTATGCTTAAGTAAGCTAGAGGTTATTTAATTGGGTCCTTGCGAAATCAAGGGGGGCCTCCCTCTACTCCACCTCTTACCTGGCCAGTACAAGAAGAGTTATGATTGGGTTTAAGCAAGTATAAATCTGATTTTAAGAAAAATAACATAGGTCCAAGAAACACTTAGTGTTTATGTTGATTTGTTTTGAAAGTGTTTTACTTGTTTGTGTTTGTTCATAAAAATTCAAAAATCAATAAAAAAAATTTAAAAAAAATTAAAGGCTTTCAACTATGCATGCTTGGTAGACGCTCCCAGAACTTAGATTTGGCTCAACCTACAGACGAGATTGAAAGATTCTTTCGTAGGATGGCCAACCAAAACCAGAACCAAGTTTCTAGAAATGTAGAAGAGGCTGCACCCAGACAAATGAAGGAATACTTCATTCCTTTTGACTATCAACCTGCCACTTGCATTAGGCCTGAAATTCTTGCAAATCATTTTGAAATCAAACAGAACCATTCAGATGTTGCCATCTTTCTATGGCAATCCCAACGAAGATCCTTATAGGCATATAGATGAGTTCCTAGAGATTTGTTCCACTATCAGGATCAAAATTTCACAGAAAATGCCTTAAGACTGACCCTATTTCCATTCTCCTTAAAAGACAAGGCCAAACATTGGTTAGGAACCATAGGGAGAACCATTAGAACATGGCCAGAAATGCAGCAGGAGTTTTTGAAAAAGTTTTACCCCATTGGTCGCACCAACACCATGAGAAGAGCTATAACTGGATTCTCCCAACACCCGGGAGAGTTAATGCATGAATCATGGGAGAGATTAAAGGAGTTTCTTATAAAATGTCCCCACCATGGTCTGTCGAGGTGGCAAATTGTCCAAGCTTTTTATGAAGGTCTGACAGAATCAAATAGGCAGATGGTTGATGCTTCGTGTGGAGAAGCATTTATGACTAAGAGAGGATGAGGCATATAATCTATTTGAAACATCGAGTGAGAATTCTATCAATCATGCCTCACTCCACTCTTACGAGAGAGCACTAGGACCTGTAAAGAAGGCAGGGTTGTATGAATTGAGACGGAAAGGAGAATCAGATTCTAGGGTAGAAGATCTGTTAGATAGACTGATCAGAGATTGGAGAAGAAATTGGAACAAAAATTGATCAATTAATGTCTTTGACTGGGCAAGTTAAACCTAAATTTTCTCAACCACCTGAAACTTGTTCTATGTGTGCTAGCCCAACTCACACTACCAATGCTTGTCCCACTACTGCGCAATTGCCTCATTTTATTCAAGAACAAGTCTAAGCTGCCCAAGGTTTTTACAAACGCTCTTACGATCCATATTCTAACAAATACAACCCTGGTTGGAGAAATCACACCGAACTTCTCTGGAAAAATCAATCTGAACAAGTTTCTCAAGCTGCCTTTAAGCAATCCATGTACGGTCAATCCTATCCCAATCAGAATAAGGATTTGGCCAATCTTCTTATTCCAAACTTTCACAGTTCAAGGAAATCAAAATTCCAATCAATTTGCTCATGCCAATTTCCATCAACCTTCATATAATTCACCACTACCTCCTAAGCCTAATTGGGAAGATAAAATGAATCAACTCCAAAACATGATGGCGACTCTATGCAAAACTGGTGCAAGAATAACACAAATCAAAACCAAAATTTCAACAAAATTTGGAAAGAGTAGAGTCCCAAATTGCTGATGTATTGTCATAGGAGGGAGTCCAGTCAGTTACCAAGTCAAGCTGTAGCAAATCCAAGGAACAACCTTCCAGATTTTACCAGAACCAGTAATACCATCAGGCCCAGGGGTACAGACCACCACCTGCTCGCCAAAATGCATCTCCACAACAAACACACAACAAGCTTTTGTCCAAAACATTCCAGCACCACAAAACCTGAATCAACCTATACAACAGGACCATCCTTTACCCAAGCTAGGGGCCCCAAGTGGAAAATGTGAAAACTGTGTCAACCTTAAGAGGTGGAAAAATCAGACAAATCCTCACCACACATGCCAACATTGCATGAGGATAAAGAAAATGAAAATGAAATTGAAATTGAAGAAGAGATTGAGGAAAATGTTGAAAAATCCAAGAGAAAAGAGAAAATAACTGAAGAATCTCTAGACAAAATTAAAATGGGTGAAGACCCAAGTTGTTACATTCAAGAGTCCCTTTTCCTAAAGCTTTAAAACCAAAATCCAAAAACAAATCTACTGGTAATGAAGAACTCTTGGAACTATTTAGCAAGTTCACATCAACATTCCTCTCCTTGATGCCATAAAGTATGTGCTGCTTATGCCAAAATTTTAAAGAAACGTGCACTCCAAACGTGAAATGAGAAATAAAACTGAAACAATCATTCTTCCAGAAACTATGAGTGCCATTATTTTGAACCAACTCCCTAAGAAGCTCAAAGATCTAGGCACTCCACTAATTCCTTACACCATTGGTGGAGTCACTTTGAGAGCGCCTTGTGGATTTGGGAGCCAGTGACAATCTCCTACCTTCTGCTATTTTTGAGAAATTCAAATTAGGAGAATTGAACCCACTTCTGTTGTCCTTCAACTAGCCGATCGTTCTGTCACCACTCCTAAAGGCTTAGTTGAGGACGTTTTGTGAAAATCAATGATTGTTACTTCCCTGTCGATTTCATCATTTTGGACATGAACACTCCTCAAGATTTAACTCAGTCCACCATCATCTTGGTAGACCCTTTTTGGCCACAGCAAGAGCTAACATTGATTATGCTACCGGGATGATGAATATCATTTGGGGATGAGTGGGTTAGTATCAATATTTTTAAGGCATCTAGGCATCATGATCAAGGAGAGAGTTGTCTAGTGGTAGACTCCTTGTGAGGAATTTTGTGAGGAAGAAACAATAGACCAACCATGTGCTCTAGGGTTTGAGGGAGTGGAAGGACAATTTAATTCCTTATTCAGAATAATGATCCATCAATTCCATCAGAGTGTCCTCCTAAGGTTGAGCTAAAACGCTCCCTGCTAGTGCAAAGAACATCCTTCTAGGAGAGAATGAGACTTGATCCATCACAATTGTTAGCAATCTTGTAAAGCAAAGCCAAATATTCTATGAAAACACATTCAAGAAAAACTTTTCAAGTGCATTATAAGGTCTGGTTGTTTAATTCTAGGCTTCGTCTGTTTCCGGGAAAATTGAAGTCCCGATGGGATGGTCTTTACACTGTTGTCAAGCTTGTGACAATGGCGTTGTCACTATTCTTGATCCTAAAACTAGACAATCATTCACTGTTAATGGGAGAGGTTTAAAGCATTTTTTGAAAGCCATCTTCCTTAAAAATTGACTCTACCAAGTTAGCGGAGACAAATGGAGCCTAATTGCGTCCGGCTAAAGACGATAAACTTAGCGCTCTTGGGAGGCAACCCAAGTGTACAGACTTCCTTTATCAGGTAATTCTCTGTCTTGCTTCCTTTTCCCATAAATAAGTAGAGGGGAGAGGTAGAATAAGCATGCATCATAGTTTCCATCCTAACTAATGTTTAATTTTCCTTCTTTATATTGAGCATGTGTAAATAAAAGGAAAATTTCACAATGTTTCATCTTTGAATAAAAAATTGATTGGCATTGCAAAACATAGACTATGTGTCTGATCTTTAACCATTAAAATTTTCTAGTTGTCACACTTCTTTGCAAACATCCCTATTAAGTAGCCTCTATCAAGGATTACATGTACTCCATGTCTACCTTATGTAAGGATTTATGGCAAGATGTTTCATACATACACTACACAGCCACTTAGACTAGCTGAACCCGAATGTAGCAAATTTGTTAAAGCAAGTAGGAGAGAGGTGATTGTTTTCTCCTTCCCTTAAGTAAGTGAATTGTGAAGGAAGTGAAGGCATGTGATCAAGGAACCTGACTGTCCATCCTTCCTAAAAAGAAAAGAAAGCAAAAGCAAAAAAAAATAAAAAAATTATATATATTATATATATCCATGAAAAATACCCCGGATTTGAGTAAAGTTTGACTCGCTACTCTTGAAAAGTGATGGGTTGTGCAGCATTATGGATGAAAAAGAATGAAAAATATTGAGTGCACAAAGTGCAAATAAAGAGGCGAAGTCCTCAACTCAGAACAAAATAATCCTCAAGGAAGATGGGTAGAATGGAACTGAGAGAAACACCCAATCTCACTGAGCAAGGATCTTATTCCATAATTCATTTCTTCTCCCTCGAATTAATCTAATCTCAAATACTAGTTGAGACAGAGAAGCTCCAGAGGGCTGGTACGAACTTAAGTGAGCTATCATTTGTGCACTAATTTCTTGCCCAAACCCTTACAATTAGGAAAGACATGTATCACATTAATCTTTTACATGATGACTATTTAACATGAGACATTACATCTTCTAGTCCTACATTTGTATTTTTATTGTTAAGATAGGGACTAGCATGTTCAAGTAGGGGGGAGTGATATTTACTAAATTTTTAGCGTTAAATTTCATACATGTAGTTGATTTGAGACATCTTTTGTCTATAAATAATGTGCACATTGACTTTAATTTTCATTTCATCCATGAATAAGTTTGTGAACATATTAATTAATATAGGGTTAGAATATGCATGTAAGTCATTTATCTTTCTTCTTTGGACTAATCAAGTTTATTTTTGTTCACAAATAAACTTTGAAATAAAAAAGATATTTGTTTTATATAAATAATTTTTGTCGTAATAATTTTTTTTTAAATAATTTTTTTAGTGATAGATAAGTTGAATTTGTAAATAAATAAATATAGTTTTATAATAACGCCCCACCCAATCCCATAATAAATAAAAAATGTTTTAAATACCGCACCAATACACACATGCCACTTCCCTCATCTCACTGGCCAACCACTAAACCTTCTTATTTTTTCTTTCTTCTTCCTGTTAAGTTCAGAAGAAGCTAGAAGCTATGGCGATTTGGAGCAGCATGATGGGGTACTGTGCATCTGCTTGGTGTGAAGGCGTAGAGCTTGGGGGGCCGTGATGGGATTTGGGTGTACGGCTGGCGCGCGATGGAGGTGGCCAGCTGAGGCGGTGCGATGGCAGGCCAAAGCTGGGCGTGCATATCTCGTGTGTGTGCAGATGGCAGGCGCGGGGAACCAATTGGGCGGATGGTTGCTCGGGCATGAGCAGGTGCAGGCTGTGGCAGATGCGGCTGGGCGGAGGAGCTGTGCAGGGCACCCAGGTCCAGATTGGGCGATGGTGCGGCCTGCCGTGCGTGAGGCTGAGGCGGGCTGAGGCAGAGTTGGCGCTGTGGTGGCAGGGAGCAGCTGAGCTGGCGGCATGTGCAGGGGCACTGTGGAGGCGGGAAGCAGAGCTGAGGCTGTAAGACCCGGACCCCATGGGCCCTGTGGCCCCATCCTCAGGGTCACGACATTCTCCTGGTCGTGACGTGGTCGCGATAGGGAGGCCTCGCGATAAGGTTCGGGTCACGACAGCAAGGGCTGTCACGTTCTTGTCGAGCCAGTTTGGCCATTGCGTTCTGATCGCGACGTCTGATGGCATCGCGACGGCCTTTTTGACAGACGTGACCGATGTCCTTTCTGTCAAAATGGCTCTGTCAGGTGTCAGGTGCACGCCCGTGAACGCGACATGGTCAGCCGTCGCGATCGCTTTCCCGATCTTCGAGGTTTAACCCGCTTTTTCGGGTCACGACAGTGGCGACCATCGCGATAAGGTCGCGACGCCTACGGGCGTCACGATGGGAGTCTTATCACGACAGGTCGTTCCATCGTGTTCTGGGGGCCGCCGTGTTAAAACCCAGGCTGCGCCCCATTTCCCCCGCTCGCCTCTCAGCTCTCTTTCCCCCCTTCCTTTCCCTCTCGAGTTTCTCTTGTGGTTTCTTGGAGGATCGTAGTACTTGAGGCATTCGTGCTGAGGTGTGTCGTCCTGCTCGTGCAGGGGACATGTTCGTGCCATTTTGAGTGAGGAGGAGGCATTCATTCCTACGAGGAGGCCCTCACGGATTCGTTCTTCACGTTGAGGTAGGGACTCTTGATCCTCTCGCCCTAAGCATGCTCCCTTCCCCCTCGAAAGCATGGTTTCTCTGTGGTTTAGGGCTTGGGAGTGTGAGAACTCCGTGCTCGAGGTTGAGTGAGGTTTCCCTTCGAGCGTAGATCCATGTTTGTAGGGTTTTAAGGGTGGTTTGCATGCTTTACTAGCTTTCTAGCATGTTGAGCATGATCCCCTCCACCTCGTGTGGTTGTTTCCCCATTTTTGGGGTGGTTCTCGGAGGGGTGCTCTGGAACCCACCTCTGTTTGTGATCGTGACAATCGTGGAGGTCGCGATCTGGTCGCGACGGCCTGGCCGGTCACTACAAGATCGCGACAATTAGGTGTCGCGACACGGTCGCGATGGCTCGGGCCGTCGCGACGGGATCGCAATAGGGTAGGGCGTTGCGACCAGGTCGCGATTGCCCGATGCGTCGCAACCTCAGCCATGAGACAGATTCCGAACTTTGCCATTTCCACTTCTTTTACTGTACCCATGGCACCTGTGCAAGTTCCCTAGTATTGTCTACACCAGTCTTTCTCTCTGTGCTCAGCACTTGAGGGCTTGTCCCATGTGAGAAGTTGTTACCATTGCTTGGGACCCCCATCCTCGGGAGCCTATTGAGGGAGTATGCAGGCTACGAGTGTGCTCAAGTTGGCAGCCACCAGGCGGACTCTGGAGCTTAGGGGAAAACGGTGGTTAGGACAGTGGCATTGAGTCGCTTGCAGAGCGCTCATGGTGGATTGGGACGCCGAGGTCAGTTTTTAGAGTTCTTCCCGGTGCAGTCTAGCTAGTCCTTTTCTCACTACCTCGCTCTTTGCGGCCCCGGTAACCACATAGAGATGCTAGGCGTGTGACCGTAGTCTGGCCAGACTACGGCAGTTACTGTTGTGTTACTTGTGTCCTACCTCACTCTGACGAGACGTGAGGGTCAGGACCCGGGTCGAGGATAAGACATCGACGAACGGACCTGACCTTGACTAGTGGTAGTGTTTCCGTAGCTAGTGTTCCTTGTCCAGTGGAGTTCCCTCCGTCTGTGTTATTAGCCGTGTGGTGGTCACGATGACAGTCGTACAGAGTTTCCGACCGTGTGTACTTTCCGTACCGTGCTAGTTGTAGTTTTGCTTCCGCACTCTGTTCGTAGGTAGAAGATATAAATTGCTATCATCTATTTCATATATATTTCTCCTGCCTGTTTAGAGCAGTAGGAGATTGGTAGTCCCTACTGAGCTTCTATTGTGAAGCTCATCCCTCCTTTTCCAGGTGAGACTTCTCAGCAGCAGCGGCAGGGCTTGCGCCGGCGGAGGAGACGGGGCGGTAGTCGGAGTTCCCGTAGCTAGCAGTGGTTCCCTTTTTTTAGTGTACGTCACCCTCGGCGTTTGCCCCTAAGGGACTTGTTCTTCCCCTGCCTTTTACTTGTACTAGTGTGTGTGCGTTGGGACTGTACTTAGAGTGGTACGCGGTGGTCTCACTGTCTTTTCTGTTTCCACACGTACACTTCTAGATTAGCAGTTGACATTTACTTTCGTTACAAATCCTGTTAGACGTAGATTATAGCCCTTATGGGTCCCCGGATCCGTGGGCGGCAGTCGCAAAAAATCGGGTTCTCGACGTGGGCCGAGGGTCAGGTTCTCGGGTCGTTATAGTTGGTATCAGAGCGAGAGTCTGACAGGACTTGTAATGGATTTAAGCTGCAACAGAAAGTCCCAACGTTAGTACAAGTACACTGCTAGCCGCCCAAGTGGTTTTGTTAACTTTTGTTGGCTGTGTTGCCATGTAGTGACATGGCTCTGCGTAGGCGCAGTCAGGATAGACAGTTGGTTGAGCAGCAGGATGAGTCCGCTATGCCTGCGCAGGGGTAGGTCCAGGAGGAGGGAGGTTTCGGTAGAGGTCAGTGGCACAACCTCAAGATGCAGCGACAACGGCTGGTGGGTAGCAGCAGCAGGAGTACCAGCCTCAGCCGCAGTAGTACGCAGACTGGTTCACCTTAGCAGAGCAGTTCCTTAGGAACTTGTACCAAGGAGCGTACCAACCCGGGCAGGCAGCAGCAGGTGTTCAGTTTCTGGTACCTCTTCTAGTGGTGCCGGAGTAGCAGGTAGAGCCAGAGGTGGAGCAGCCAGAGCGTCTGTAGCGGTCGGGCACTGGGAGTACCAGGGCTGGGCCGGAGGATGGCAGTTACGGAGGACAGGACCACACTCCTTGAGAGGTTCTACGCCTTCGGCCACCGATGTTCCACGGTGAATATGATCCAGACAAGGTAGAGAGTGGACCCATGAGTTAGAGCGCATCTTCGAGACCATGGAGTGCGCTGAGGAGGACCAGGTCGACTGGCAGTGTACCAGCTCAAGGGAGCATCCCATGAGTGGTGGAGAGTTCAGAGGCAGACTCACATCCAGGGGCAGAGGTTGGATCACATCACTTGGCAACGATTTTTGGCGGCTTCCACGGCGAGTACTTCCCGACTATGCTCAACATGAGAGATGTGACCAATTCCACACGTTGGTTCAGGACGACCTCACAGTTTTGTAGTACCACCAGAGGTTTGTCCGGTTGTTGAGGCATGTGCCTTATGTCGCAGGCAGTGATCAGGTGTGTGCAGAGAGGTTCATAGCAGGACTGAGACTAGACCTGAGGTGGGGTGTGACGGCACACATGTGTACCACCTTGGGAGAGGCCGTGGCGAAGGCCACTGCCTTAGACAGAGCCTGGCAGCCTTAGTAGTAGCAGCAGTAGTAGGAAGGAGCCTCTTCCAGGTCCTCGCCTTACCAGCGTCCAGCGGGTAGCCGCGGTAGTGCGACTTCCTCTTCCTCCGGCTCGGGCAGTTCCGGCAACACCAGGATTCGCTCGCAGCTTAGGAAGTTGTCTACTCGTGGGGGTGGTCGGAGCCGGCAGCAGAAGCACCAGTCAAGTTTGCAGAGCAGTCAGTTGTCCAGGGAGCTGAGCAGGGCAGTCAAGAGGCAGTTTGCTACACCTGTGGCTTACCGGGCCACTTCAGGAGGGATTGCCCCATGAGGCAAGCCCTGCAGTAGCAGCAGCCAGTGCAGTATGCTCAGCAGCCGCCTCAGTACCAGTACCCTCCCCAGCAGCAGGCACCGCGTCAGCAGCATTGGGGGCAGTACCAGCAGTAGGCTCAGTAGTTTCCGCAGCAGTAGCAGTACCCCCAGCAGCCGCCACAGCAGCAGCAGCCCCAGCAGACGCTGCTACGTGGGCGTGGTCGTGGTCGTGTGATGGCACTCACCCGAGAGCAGGACAGACGTCAAACCTTGTTATAGGTACTCTACGTATCTTGGCAGAGCTGCTCGTGTTTTGGTCGACCCCAGTGCTTCTTGTGTTTTGCTTCCGAGGAATTCTATGAGTCCCTGCATGTCACACTCTTGAGAGGCAGTGTGTCATGATGGTCGACCTCCCGTCTGGTGACTATATGTGTTCTTTTGTTCCTGGAGGGTTTGGGGGGCAGTCGAGGTTGAGGGGCACCAGTTGCCGGCCAGGTTGTACGCACTACAGCTTTGCAACTTTGACGTCATCCTAGGCATGGACTGGTTTGAGGCTCACTCAGCTGTGGTTGATTGCCAGTGGACCGTTCGTTTAGGATACCTGGAGAGCTCATCCTCTACTTCGAAGGTATCTAGTCTACACATCAGCCATTTATTTCCTGTGTAGAGCTCGATGTTTGATCTGCGATGGCTGTGTGGCATACCTTGCTTCGGTTTGTTTTTTGGAGCCTAGCGGATCTTCAGTTTTTGACGTGCCGGTTGTTTCTGAGTTCTCCAACGTCTTCCCGGAGGATCTACCTGGTTTGCCGCCTGAGCGGGATGTAGAGTTCTCCATTGACCTTTTGCCCGGTACGATGCCTTTGTCCAAGGCATTACCGGATGGCCCCGGCAGAGCTGCGTGAGTTGAAGCGCCAGTTGCAGGATCTTCTTGAGCTGGGCTTCATTCACCCAAGTCGTTCGCCATGGGGTGCGCCTGTTTTGTTTGTGAGAAAGAAGGATCGCAGTCTTTGTTTGTGCATCGATTATCGGCAGTTGAACCAGGTTACTGTGAAGAACAGTACCCATTGCCGAGGATCGATGATTTGTTTGATCAGTTGCAGTCAGCCCAAGTTTTCTCGAAGATTGACTTGAGATCTGAGTACTATCAATGCGGATAAGAGAGTCAGATGCTGGTTTGACGGCTTTTCGTTCCAGGTACGGCACCTCAGTTCGTCGTGATGCTGTTTGGGCTGACGAACGTACCCGCAGCATTCATGGACCTGATGCATAGGGTGTTCAGTGAGTACCTAGATCGCTTTGTGGTTGTTTTGTTGATGATATTTTGGTCTACTCGGTTTCTGAGGAGGAGCACGAGGAGCACCTGAGGATCGTGCTGGAGACTCTGCGAGTGACCGCCTTTATGCCAAGTCCGACAAGTGCGAATTTTGGCTGAAGGAGGTGCACTTTCTCAGGCACGTGATCTCGGGTTCTGGTGTGGCAGTGGACCGTTCCAAGGTGGAGGTTGTGTTGTCGTGGGAGCAGCCCACATCGGTGTCAGAGGTCCACAGTTTTCTAGGTCTAGCAGGTTACTACCGGAGGTTCATTCAGGATTTTGCCAAGTTAGCAGCGCCATTGACCAGGTTGACTAGGCAGGACATCAGGTTTGTTTGGTCGGAGGACTGTGAGCAGATTTTTTAAGAGTTGAAGACGAGGTTAACTTCAGCGCCAGTGTTAGTATGCCGTCGAGCAACGTGGTTTTGTGGTCTATATTGATGCGTCGAGGTCAGGTTTAGGTGCCGTGCTGATGCAGCACGGTGGGGTCATTGCCTATGCTTCTCGGTAGCTCAAGAAGCACGAGGAGAACTACCTTACCCATGACTTGGAGCTGGCAAGCAGTTGTTCGCTCTCAAGTTGTGGAGGCACTACCTGTATGGCGAGGCTTTTCAGATATCACTGATCACCAGAGCTTGCAGTATATTTTCACCCAGAGGGATATGAACTTGAGGTAGCACCAATGGATGGAGTATTTGAAGGACTACGACCTAACCCTCTCCTATCACCCAGGAAGGGCTAACGTCGTAGCCGATGCTTTGAGTAGGCGCGTGCGCTTGAGTTCGCTGATGGTTAGAGAGTGGAGGCTGTTCGAGGAGCTGTGCCAGAGAGTGTTCGTTCCGTCGACCAGAGATCGAGCTGTGGCGAGCACTTTGTCAGTTCGGCCGTCAGTGTTCAGGCAGGTGTTGCAGGCACAGCAGGCAGACCCTCAGTTGGCAGACATTTTACAGATACAAGATGTTGAGCTTGACAAGGACAGTGAGGTCAGATTCAGAGGCCACTTGTACATTCTGGAGGAGGTGCGTCAGGCAGTTTTGTCAGAGGCTCATGAATTGAGGTATGATGTTCATCCTGGCTCCACCAAGATGTACCATTGTTTGAGGAGGTTCTTCTGGTGGCCAGGGATGAAGAGGGGCGTGGCAGAGTTTGTTGCTCGTGCCTTACCTGTCAGCAGGTGAAGACCGAGCATCAGCGTACGGGTGGTGAGCTACAGTCGTTGCCCATTCCGAGTGGAAGTGGGACGACATCACCATGGACTTCATGGTTGGTTTGCCCCGCACCCCACAGAGGCACGATGGTATTTGGGTGATTGTGGATCGTTTGACCAAGGCAGTACATTTTCTTCCGATCAAGATGTTGTGGTCAGTGGACAGGTTAGCTAGGCTGTACATGGATAGAGTTGTTTCGTTGCACGGGATCCAGTTTTAGTCGTCTCCGATAGAGATCCGAGGTTCACGTCAGGGTTTTGGTGCAGTCTTCAGAGAGCACTGGGTACAGAGTTGAGGTTCAGCACAGCGTATCACCCTCAGACAGACGGGCAGTTAGAAAGGACCATTCAGACCTTGGAGGACATGCTGAGAGCATGTTGTTTAGACTGGAGCGGCACATGGGAGTCGCACCTTCCGATGGTAGAGTTCGCGTATAACAACAGTTATCACTCGAGCATCGGAATGGCACTGTACAAGGCTTTGTATGGTCGCCCGTGCAAGACTCCACTTCACTGGTTCGAGGTTGGTGAGAGGAGCTTTTTGGGCCAGAGTTAGTGCAGCAGTGTGCAGACACGGTCAGTCTGATCAGGCAGAGGCTTTGGGCAACATAGAGTAGACAGAAGAGTTACGCAGACGTTCGTAGGAGACCGTTGCAGTTCAGTGTTGGTGACCTTGTTTTCTTGCGGGTCTCGCCGACCAAGGGTGTCATGAGGTTTGGCAGGAAGGGAAAGCTCAGTCCGAGGTACGTCGGGCCTTTCCATATCACTGAGAGGGTCGGTGAGGTGGCTTACATGCTTAGTCTTCGGCAGAGCTAGCAGGTGTGCACAGTGTGTTCCACATTTCACAACTCAGGAGGTACGTTGCAGATCCTTCGCACGTGCTAGACCACTCGCAGCTTGAGGTGGTGCCAGACTTTCAGTGCTAGAGTACCAGTCAGCGTTGTCGACCGCAGAGTTCAACAGTTGTGCCGGAGCAGATTCCGCTGGTAAAGTCGTGTGGGAGAACTGCATTGGTGGCGAGGCCACCTGGGAGCGTGAGGATGAGATGCGTGAGCAGTTTAGCTATTTGTTTGATTGATTGGTATGTTGTCTTCCCTTTTTTTCTGCTTTTCGGGTTGAGACCGAGTTGTCTTCATTTTGAGGACGAAATTGCTTAAGGTGGGTGGGATGTAAGACCGGCCCCCTTGGGCCCTGTGGCCCCGTCCTCAGGGTCGCGGCATGCTCCCTAGTCACGACGTGGTCGCGACAGGGAGGCCGTCGCGACAAGGTTCGGGTCGCGACGACAGGGCTATCACGTTCTTGTCACGCCAGTTTGGCCGTCGCGTTCTGGTCACGACGGCCTTTCTGACAGACGTGACCGGTGTCCTTTCTATCAGAACGGCTCTGTTGGTGTCAGCGCATGCTCGTGAACGCGACGTGGTCACCCGTCACGATCACTTTCCCGTCTTCAAGGTTTGACCCGCTTCTTGGGGTCGCAACAGTGGCGACCGTCATGATAAGGTCGCGACACCTAGGGGCGTCACGACGGAGTCTTATCACGACAGGTCGTTCTGTCACGTTCTGGGGCCGCCGGGTTAAAACTCAAGGCCACACCCCATTTTCTCCTCTCGCCCTCTCAGCTCTCTTTCTCCCCTCTCCTTTCCCTCGAGTTTCTCTTGCGGTTCTTGGCCGATCGTAGGCTTAAGAGTTTCGTGCTGAGGTGGTGTTGTCCCGCTCGTGTAGGGGACGTGTTCATGCCATTTGGAGCAAGGAGGAGGCGTTCATTCCTACGAGAAGGCCCTCACGAGTTCGTTCTTCACATGGAGGTAGGGACACTTGATCCTCTCGCCCTAAGCATGCTCCCTTCCTCCTCTAAAGCATGGTTTCTCTGTGGTTGGGGCTTGGGAGTGTGAGAACTACATGCTCGAGGTTGAGTGAGGTTTCCCTTCGACGTAGATCCATGTTCGAGGGGTTTTAAGGGTGGTTTGAATGCTTTACTAGATTTCTATCATGTTGAGCATGATCCCCTCCCCCTTATGTTATTGTGTTTCCTTTTTTGGGGTGGTTCTCGGAGGGGTTGCTCCGGAACCCCCCTCTGTCTGTGATCCTGACGATCGTGGAGGTCGCGATCTGGTCGCGACGGCCTCACCGGTTGCGATGAGATCGCGACAATCTTAGGTGTCGCGACCCGATTGCGATGGCTTGGGCCATCATGACGGGATCGCGACAGGGTAGGGCGTCGCGACCAGGTCGCGACGGCCCAATGCGTCGCAACCTCAGCCGTGAGACAGATTCCGATCTTTGCCATTTCCGCTTCTTTTACTATACCTGTGGCACCTGTGCTGATTCCCTAGTGCGGTCTACTCTAGTCTTTTGCTCGGTGCTCGGCACTTGAGGGCTTGTCCCGTGTGAGAGGTTGTTACCGTTTCCTGGGACCCCCATCCTCGGGAGCCTGTTGAGGGAGTACTCCGGGCTACGAGTGTGCTCGAGTTGGCAGCCACCAGGTGGACTCTGGAGCTTAGGGAAAAATGGTGGTTAGGACAGTGGCGTTGAGTCGCTTGCAGAGCTCTCGTGGTTGGACTGGGACACCGAGGTCAGTTTTCGGAGTTCTTCTCGGTGCAGTCTAGCTAGACCTTTTCTGACTGCCTCACTCTTTGCGGCCCCAGAACTGCTTAGAGAGGCCAGGTGTGGGACCGTAGTCTGGCCAGACTACGGCGGTACTGTTGTGATACTTATGTCCTACCTCGCTCTGAGGAGAGGTGAGGGTCAGGACCGGGTAAAGGATAAGACATCGGCGAACGCACCTGACCTTGACTAGTGGTAGTGTTTCCGTAGCTAGTGTTCCTTGTCCGGGCGGAGTTCCCTCCGTCTGTGTTTACTAGCCGTGTGGTGGTCACAACGAGCAGGCGCGCGTCGGGCGGAGGAGAGGGGGCGTAGTCAGAGTCTCCGTAGCTAGCAGTGGTTCCCTTTTTTCGGTGTACGTCACCCTCAGGGTATGCCCCTAAGGGACTTCTTCTTCCCCTGCCTTTCTTGTACTAGTGTGCGTGCATTGGGACTGTACTTAGAGTGGTACGCAGTGGTCTCACTCTCTTTTTTGTTCCGCACGTACACTTCTAGATAGAAGTTGATGTTTACTTTCGTTACATATCATTAGACGTAGATTATAGCCCTTCCGGGTCCCCGGATCCATGGGCGGTGGCCGCGAAAATTAGGTCCTCAGTGCGGGTTGAGGGTCGGGTTCTCGGGTCGTTACAGAGGCAGATCTGCTGCCAATTTAAGGACCCCAAGGTCCTCAGTAGGGGGGAAGCAATTTTCAAGTTTTTTCTGCTCTATTTTTTTCTTCTTTTCCAGTGAGAGCAGTGGAGTGTTCTTGATGTTCGCTAGTTCAAGCTTTTGGGAATTCTCTTCCACTTTTCTTCTGTAATTTTCTTTTCAGCATCTGTAGAAGGGATTCGGCTGTGTGGGGCTAGTTCGATTTTTATTGATTTTTTTAGTTCCTTTCTGTTCTTTCAAGAGTTCTTCCTTGCATCTTTTAGTTTAGTATTTGGGAATTCTACTGTGTTTAGACTTCGATCCAGTGCATTTGTTCCGTTCTTCTGTTCTTGGTTTAAATGTTTTAGCAGTGATAGATAGTTCAACATTTGAGGGAGTCGGGCAGTGGAGTATTCTGCTGCTGTGAGGGTTTTGTTTCTGCTATTTTTGAGATTTTAAGTTCCATTTTCTTCTGTGTTTAGCAGAATCCGATCTAGTGTGTTGCAATTTTCAATTCTTCTATGTCCAGGAGAGCTCGATTCAATGTTATTTCATTTCTTCTATGATGAAGAGTGTGATTCAGTAGAATTTGATTTTGCCATTTCTTTGTGTTCTAGAGTGGAGTGTTCTTGCTACTATGAGAAGGATCCAGTGACATTTCAGTTTTCCAATTTCTTCTGTGTTCCAAAGATTCCATCTGGCCATTTCTTCTTATTCTGTTCTTCTCTGCTCTGTGAGGCCCCCAGAGGGGCAGCTGTGATTTTGGGAATTTCTTCCTCTCATTGGGAGGATTTCGGCTGCTGTGAGGGGCTAATGCAATTTCGGGGCTATTTTCTTCTTTGATTTAAGGGTTCAGATCCAGGCAGTTTAGCATTTGGGAGGGGAGTTTTATTCTTTTGCTCAGATGGGAGTTTCGACAGATGAGAGTTTGGTAGTTTATTTCTACATTTCTTCTGTGTTCTGTGAAGGATTTTCTCATTTCTTCTTTGTTGCAGAATTTGATCCAGTAAAGTTCTCATTTCTTCTGTGTGGATTTCTGCATTTCCTCTCAAGCATCTGGTGTTAGAGAGATTGATTATCTGGCATCCAAAGAGCTTCCAGAGAGTTCAGATCCAGAGTTGAAAATGTGAATTCCATGTTCTTGTATAACATAGGATAGATCATATTCATGAAAGTTTTGGAGTTTTGCTAGTCTTTTCGGATTATTAATTATGTTTCATTTCATGTTCTTCGGTAATAGCAAGTGGATTCCAATTTAGCAATAATTAATTTCTGTCTTATTTTCTATCCGATCCTTGAGCTGTAGGGGTACATTGGTTCGTTAGTTTCTAATTAAGCTTCCCGTCTACTTGCTTCATCCCTCAATTGAGATAGTATAGTGTTTCCAATTTGTTTATTTTCCACTTAGCTTGTTCTTTCCTTTTATTTGACTTGTCGAGTGTGAGGGAATTGGTTGGTTTGGTTTACATATCCACTTTTAATGCATTGTTACTTTGGTGAAAAGTGTCAATAGAGTGTTCCAAAAATAGTTTCCTAAGTCAAACTTTATTCAGCTTCTGTGGATATGACCTGTTCTCACCACTTTACTAGTTCATCTTTGCTATTTTATGTTTGTGAGACAGTTTAGAGAAGGTGGGCATTTTGACGTGTGCAACGAATTCTAGACAACGTAAAATGCACAGTCAACAATGTCGCGCGCTTCAGCAACCACCACAGCCACAGATGCTAGGATTTCCTTTGGAGGCCACATCAACATTTAAACAGAAATCAACAAGGGGAGGTTATGCATTGACTAATGCAACTGAAGCATTGACAATTAAGAATAAGTACCCATTGCCTCGAGTCGATGAGCTTTTTGACCAGATATCTAGAGCTAAATATTTCTCAAGAATGACATTAGGTCTGGATATCATCAGATGAGAATCAAAGATGAGGATATCTATTAGACGACTTTTACGAGAAGGTATGGACATTACGAATTTGTTGTTATACCTTTTGGTCTAACCATGCTCTTACAACTTTCATGCAACTAATGAATATTGTCTATCGACCATACCTCGACAAATTCATTGTGGTATTTATTGATGATATCCTTATATATTCCAAAACCAAAGAGGAACTTGAGGAGCATTTGAGAATTGCTCTGCAAATCTTGCGTGACAACAAGCTCTATGCTAAGCTGAGCCAGTGCGAGTTCTGGCTCGAATAAGTGTCCTTTTTGGTCCATGTCATCCCAAGGATGGCATCTCTGTCGATCCCTCCAAGGTTGAAGTTGTGCTTAGTTGGAGACACCGACTGGTGTCACTGAGATCAGAAGCTTTTTGGGACTGGCTAGTTATTACAGACGGTTCATAAAAGACTTTTCCAAGGTCGTTGTACCTCTCACACATCTACTCGAAAAGATAATCCCTATGTCTAGAGTAAGGACTGTGAGAAAAGATTAATACATTGAAAGAATGTTTAACCTCTACCCTAGTTCTTGCTCGCCCTATAGAGGGAGAAGGTTTCTCAGTTTATACCGATGCATCTGGAATCGATCTAGGCTATTTTTTGATGCAGAAGGAGAGGGTAATAGCCTATTCGTCTAGACAATTAAAGACTTATGAGGTCAATTATCCCGTACATGATCTAGAGTTGGCCGCTGTAGTCATTGCACTCAAGAATTGGAGACACTATCTCTATGGATAAAGATTCACTGTCTACTCAGATCATAAAAGCTTGAAATATTTATTTTCTTATAAGGAGCTCAACATGAGACATAGAAGATGGTTGGAGTACCTTAAGGACTTTGACTTCAACATTCAGTATCACCATGGCAAGGGTAATGTTGTAGCTGATGTGCTTAGCAGGAAACCTATGACATCAATATTGTTTAGTTATGGGAGAGATGAATTTGCTAGAACAATTCACTAGATAGACATAATATTGAGCAAAGGACGGACCAGGTACTGGTTGCTAATCTTAAGGTACAAACCAACATCTTTGATGAGATCATAGATCAACAAGCAGACGATCCATTCCTAGTTTGTGTTAAGGAAACTATAGAAGACAGACCAGACATCTCCATCACTGAAGATGGAAGATTACTCTTCATGACAGGACTTGTATGCTTGACAATGAAGAACTGAAAAGGAAGCTGATGGATGAATCCCACAAGACCAATTACAACATTCACCCTGGTGCAACCAAGATTATCAGGACATGAAAAGACTATTTTGGTGGCCAAACATGAAAAGAGAAGTAGCTGAGCATGCTGTCATGTCTCACTTGCTAGGATGTGAAGGCAGAACACTAGCGCCCTACTGGTGTACCCATAGATATCCCAAGATGGAAGTGGGAAAGCATTGGCATGTATTTCATCATGGGTTTACCAAGGACTCGTGGTGGACTCAACGCCATATGGTTAATTGTTGATTGACTAACTAAGTCTACCCACTTCTACCAATCAAAAGTAAGTGGACTGTGGACGTGTTAGCTGCTTTCTATGCGAAAGAGATAGTGAGACTGCATGGAGTTCCATCATCAATAGTCTCAAATCGTGACCCAAGATTACTTCTAATTTTGGAAGGGACTGCAAACAGTACTTGGTACTAAACTCAACTTTAGTATTGCGTTCCATCCACTGATAGATGAACAAACTGAGAGGACTAATCAAATTGAAGTAGAAGACATGTAAGAGCTTGCACAATAGATTTGAAGGCTATTGGAATGAACAATTGCCTTTAATGGAGTTTGCCTATAACAATAGCTATCAGGCAAGTATAAAGATGGCTCCATTTGAAGTATTGTATGGTAGAAGTTGTAGATCCCCAGTATGCTAGAATGAACTTGGTGAACAACAATGGTTAGGTCCTAACATGGTACAAGCTATAGCTAGAGACATATAGGTTATCGGGATCGGCTCAAGATCTCTCAATCTAGGTAAAAGAGCTATGCCGACAAAAGAAGAAGAGACTTAGAATTTCAAGTGGGAGATCACGTACTTTTGAAGGTACCTTCTACTCATGGAATACAATGGTTGGAGTCAAGGGGATGCTAAGTCCAAGATTCATTGGCCCTTTTGAAGTACTCGCAAGGGTTGGTGAAGTCGCATACTAACTGCGTTGCCTCCACATGTAGCGTTCGTACACAATGTATTCCATGTCTTTATGCTCAGGAAATGCGTGTACGATCCTACCCATATCATACACCATGAAGACTTGGTGCTGCATAAGGACCTGACATATGAAGAAAAGCCAATCAAAATACTGGACTGAAAGCTGCAATAACTCAGGAATAGGTCTATCCGTGGTGGTAAAGGTTCCATGGAATAACCATGGAGTAGAAGAAGCTACATGGGAACCTGAAACAACAATGAGGCACAACTACCCCGATATATTCAGTAAGTCACTCACCTATTATGTTTATATGAATTTGGGGACCAAATTCTTTTAAGTAGGGGAGGGTGTAACAACATGGATTTTTTTAAATCCTAACAAATAGGAATAATAAAAAAATAATATAAATTTGTGAGAGATTTGATTAAATGCACACTAAATGAGGAGCAACGGATCAAACAGTCAATAATCGTTATGGGCTGGTCAGTAATCGATTTTTAGGTAAACGATGTTTCAAGGTAATCAATGTTCAAGGTAATCGATGTCCAAGGTAATCGATGTTCAAGGTAATCGATGTTCAAGGTAATCGATGCCCAAGGTAATCGATGTTCAGGTAATCAATGTTTAAGGTAATCGATGTTCAAGGTAATCGTTGTCCAAGGTAATTGATGTTCAAGGTAATCAATGTTCAAGGTAATCGATGATTCAAGGTATCCAATGTTCAAGGTAATCAATGTTTAAAGGTAATCGATGTTAGTTAATAATCGATGTTAAAGGAGATGTCGAACACTAATCGATGTTTGAGGCAATCGATGTATCAAATCGACTGGCCCAGATATAACGTTGTTAGCCGAAGCTGGACTTCAGATATAACGAAGTTAGCTTCGTATAGACGAAGTTAAGCTTCCACTGATCACGACCAAAATGAATTAGACTTCGTATATGACGAAGTGGACTTCGGATATGACAAAGGTAGCTTCATATATGACGAAGTTAAGCTTCGACTGTTGAAGACCAAAACGAAGTAGACATCATATATGACGAAGTGGACTTTAGATATGACAAAGTTAGCTTCGTATAGACAAAGTTAGCTTCAACTGTTCAAGACCAAAATGATGTAGACTTCGTATATGAAGAAGTTGTTGAGCAATATCCATAAGAAAATTGTTTATGATTTTAAACTATTTAACATGGTGATTTTGCTATGACAAAACCTTTAAAGACCTTTCTACAACAAATCTACTGGTATATATCACAGAGAACAAACTTGTATAATACTGTATCAACACTATCTTGAAATTTTTGAAGTCCACAGAGTACACTATGTATCATACTAACTCTGACTGTGGACTCCGACTCAAGAAATAATCGAAGTGTTGAACGTCTAAACTGCTCCATCTCCTTAGAAGTCGAAGTCTTAACTCCGACTCCTTAGATGTCGAAGTCTTGACTTCGACTCCTTAGAAGTCGAAGTAAGGTATCGATTGATTGAACACTTCTGAGAAGTCGAAGTCATCTCTCCGACTGCTGAAAGGTCGAACTCTCCTTTTCAACTCCCTTGAAGTCAAAGTATTATCTCCGACTCCTTCAGAAGTTGAAGTAGGATCGATTGAGGCTTTTCACTCCTACTTTCAAGAAGTTGAATTTTATGGTCAGCCTCACTGCAACTTCTGTAGAGTCGAATTTATGTTTGTATCTCTTGTTTCTGACTCCGACTCCAAGAGAGTCGAAGTACATATCATTCTAACTCTAACTTCTCTAACAACTTCTGTACTTTACTTTTTCTATGCAAATCTTATTTCATAAATTTCATGAGATTTTGATTGTTTGATATTTTATTTGCCTAATGAGATCTTTTATAGAACATATAATGCTTGTATATCCTACAGGTTATACTTTGTCTTGACATTTTTTTAATGTATTCTAACAGTAGTAGGATTATATATATTCAAAATAACCACAAAAAATTATGTTTGAAAAGATCTCAATTATTTATATAAATTGGTCTCTATTTTATGTCAGAAGTTCAGGTTTTCTTTTCTCAGTAGTTGTCTTGCAGTTAATGCCATCAGGCGCATGGGATATCTGACAGAGGCTCACCTACCACTGTCAGAACCTCACCTTACTATCGGATGAAACTGTCTGTCTGTCTTTTATTGCACTGAGCTTTTGTCTATCCGTGGTTTCCATACTTTACACATACTTCTAACTCACCTACCTCAGAAAGTATGGAGGTATCTTTGCTTTTGTCTTGTCCTCATTGCAGAACATTTATTAGGCACGTTTTCAACATGGAGCTTTCACAGAACATTAATTGAAGACTATCTTCCAGGCTGTGAAGCTACAACATGGTCTGAAGTCGTTGGAAAGCTAAAAAGCTGAAGGACTAATGGATAACAAAATCTCAATAGCATCCAAAGGATCAAAGATCACTCCTCAAATGGCTAGATCTCCAACGGATAGTTTCAAATGGAAATACTTTCAAAAGCATATATAGAAGCCAACGTTTGAACAAGGAACAACACTGAGTGTGAAACCAGTTAGCAACACGTTCAACTCACTCCTGCATTCTGCTAGGAAGAGCCTTCACAAGCCTTCTACTGAGCTGCAAGATAGAGAGCTTCCACAGTCCAAAAATTTCCAAGCTCTCCACTTTTTAGAAGTCTTGTTTGTGTTGGGTGGCATCTGTGTAACTAGATCATTTCTCTAGTCCACCCTCCATGATTCAAAACAGATCAGAGCTGTAATTTGTTATTTGTTTTCCTTTCTGGATTCCATGTGTTTGCTCATCCTTCAGAGCAAACACACGTGTTTTTTCAATTCTGTCTATACAACCCACAGGGGTTTGTTCCTGTAGTCCCCCTCTTGTGTAGGGAAGACCTTGTTGAAGGTAGTTCTTGTACCCCTATTAAGGAAGACTTGCTTGGGAGCAAGTGGGCTTGTAATACCTCTCAAGGGTGAGAGAAGGCCAAGTATTCTTGGCAGTTAGTGAAATGTCAAGTGGTTTACTTGAGGACTAAACATAGGACTTTTATGTGGGAAAGGCCAAACCAGGATAAAATTTCTTATGCATCTGTGTGATTGTTTCTGCCAATTTACACTTGTTTCACACACTACACTAAACCACTTGACATCATTACTTCCATCTCGATCCAAAAAGTGGTATCAGAGCGAGGTCTTCTTAGAAGAATCGAAAGATTTGAGAAGAGATGGCAGCTGAAAGTCACAACTATGAAGGTCAGTCTGTTACAAGGCCACCATTCATTGATGGTGAGGACTATCAGTACTGGAGGATGCGGATGGAATGCTCTATCGAGGCACAGATTTGATTTGTGGCAGGTAATAGAACATGGTAATTTTACTATACTCAGTGAAACTACCTCTACTCTCTCCATAGCTGATAAGAGAAACATGTCTCTAAACTACAAAGCTAAAAATTATCTATGTTGTGTATCTAAAAGAGAATTCAATAGACTATATGCTTGTAGAACTGTTAATGAAATGTGGGATAAACTGCAAGTTACATATGAAGGAACTGATAGAGTAAAACAAACTAGGATAGATATTCTTGTCTGTCAGTATGAACAATTTAAAATGCTTTCTAATGAAAACATAACTCAAATGTACAACCGTTTTTCAAATATAATAGTAGGATTGAGTTCACTAGGAAAAATTCGCACAATGAAGAAACTGTAAGAAAAATCTTAAGATCATTAACAAATGTTTGGACCCCTAAGGTCATTACATTGAGGAAGCATATGATCTAACTCAACTTTCCATTGACAAATTAATTGGATACTTAATGGATCATGAAATTAACATGGAAAGGTTTCTGAAAGTTCATCAAAAAAGAAAATGCCAATGCTTTGAAAGTTGCAGATTCTTCTTCCTCTGAAGACTCAAAGGAGAAATCAGATGACAGTGATGATGAAGCCATGCTATCAAGGAAACTGCAAAGGATCCTTGCCAAGAAAAAGAAGTTTGTTTTAAAGAGATTCTTCAAGAAGGACAAGAAGAAGGAACCAACTTGCTACGAGTGCAATCAACCAGGACATTACAAATCTGAATGTCCTAAGCTGAAAAAGAAGGATCAAGCAGAAAGATCTGAGAAGAAGAAAGGCAAAGAAAAGAATTTAGAAGGTACAAGAAAAAGGCAATGGCAGCAGTTGGGATAATGAAGAAGCTACCAGTTTAGACTCTTCAAGCTCAGAATCTGAAGAAGAAGAAAGGCAAATCTAGCCTTCATGGCAGGACTGAATCAGGTAATTCCGAAACCTCTGTTAGATCTTGTTCTGAATCTGATTTGATAGTCTTGAAGATCCCTTCAATGAATTATATGAAAAATATAAAATAGTAGTCAAGCAAATGAAAATAGTTAAATTAAATTTGCTTACACAAGACAAATCTAATACTTTCCTGAAAAATGAAGTAGAAAGATTAGGACAAAACCTAAATGAAACTAAAAGAGTAAATGAACTACGGTGTGTGAAGACTTAAAAATAAAAATAGTAAAATCATGGAAATAGAATCAAATCTAAAACAATTAAAGGATGAAGAAAAATTAAGAGAAGAAAATAACTATTTAAGAGCTACCATAGAGAAAATCTCTAATTGTAAAACATCTATGTTTGTAAGACTAAAAGTTCTAGGATAGGTAAAAGAAATATGGAATATGATATACACCTCCCATAATGAAGAAGATATGTGTATCCTAAAAATTATCAAACTCCAAAATTTGTAAAAGAAAAAGGAATTAAAAATTCTAGAAAATTTAACCAACATGTTTACAAACAAAAGTAGAAATATAACAATATTACACACATGAAAAATATTTGATCTATGATGTAGTCACTATAACCAGCTAGGACACACTGTTAGCACATGCACAACTAGACACCTGTGCTGGATTCCTAGACTAACATCAAGGACCCAAGAAAATTTGGGTACCAAAAGTTACAACTTAAGTTTGTTTGAAGGGTCACCTGAGAGCATCCAAATGGCATTTGGATAGTGGGTGCTCAAGGCATAACAGGTGACAAGAAGTTATTTACAAGTTTTAGAGATGAGATTGGTCAGGTCACCTTTGGAGATAATGGAAAATGGAAGGTCTTAGGATGTGGTATAGTATGAACAAAAGAAAAGAATCTAATAGAAGATGTCATGTATGTAGAAGGATTGAAGCACAACCTCATTAGCATCAGTCAACTGTGTAATAGGGTCACCTGGTAAAATTTTAGAATGACAAGTGCACTATTCAAAAGGATGGAAAAAATAGTATTTGAAGCGCAAAGAGTCAAAAATCTGTACACCTTACAGTTAGCAGAAATAAAAGAAGTAAACTTATGTCTTGCAACCACCAAGAGTGAATAAACTGATTTATAGCACAGAAGACTAGGACATGCAAGCACTTCAGTAATCAAGAATTAATCAAGCATGATCTAGTTGAAGGTCTTCCTAAGATGAAACTGAAGAAGTCTGGAATCTTTACAGCTTGTGTAAAAGGAAAGAAAACCAAGACATCATTTCAGTCCAAAACAGTGTTCAACTTCCAAGCCTTTGGAGCTCATTCACATGGACCTATTTTGACCTATAAGAATAGTAGTCTTGAGGAAAAGTGTATGGCTATGTAATTGTAGATGACTACTCATGGTACACTTGGGGTCCTTTTTGGAAGCCAAATCAGAAACATTTTCAGCCTTTCTGAATTTCAACAAATAGTACAGAAGAATTAGAAATTTCAGATAATCAGCATCAGATCTGATCATGGTGGAGAATTCGAGAATGAATATTTTGTAAAGTTCTGTGAAGAAAATGGAATAGAACACAACTTCTCTCCACCAAGAACACCTCAACAGAATGGAGTAGCAGAAAGGAAGAACAGGACACTACTGGACATGGCCAGAACTATGCATACAGAGTATAATTTACCAAGATACTTCTGGGCAGAAGCAGTCAACACAACCTGCTACATCATTAGTAGGTGCATGATCAGACCATCCTAAAGAAGACACCTTATGAGTTGTACAAGGAGAAAAAGCCCGACATCAGTCATCTTCGAACCTTTTGGTTGGAAGTGTTTATTTTGAATAATGGTAAAGATAACTTAGGAAAGTTAGATACTAAAAGTGATGAAGGATTTCTGTTAGGATATATTTCAAAACCTAGAGGATATGAAGTGTTTAATAGAAGAACCTTAATTGTAGAGCAAATAGTATATTTTATTTGATGACTAACCCTTCTATTAAGAGAATATAAGAAGAAGAAGATTGTGTTGAAGATCTTGCAGGGATCTAGAACAGACATCTCTTGAAGAAGAGGAAAGAAAGAAGAAGAAAGGGAAGATCCACCACTTGAGGAACTTCAACAAGTAGAAGAACCACATGAAGGACTGCCTAGAGAATTGAGATATCACAAAGATCATCCTAGAGAAAACATTATAGGTGATCCTCAAGATAAGGTAAGAACAAGAGGTATGAACATTCCTTGTGATGTTTTCGTATTTGTCTCTCAAATTGAGCCTAGGACAATCAATGATGCACTGGCTGATGAATCTTGGATCCTTGCTATGCAAGAGGAACTTAACTAGTTCCAACACAGCCAGGTTTGGACTCTTGTCCCTAGACCTTCTGACCATCTAGTTATTGGGACCAAATGGGTCTTCAGAACAAAATGGATGAATCAGGAGTGATCACCAGGAACAAGGCCAGACTGGTAGCACAAGGGTATTCCTAAGAGGAAGGTATTGACTTTGATGAAACATATGCCCCAGTAGTAGCTAGATTAGGGCAATTAGAATTTTATAGCATATGCATGCTCTCTCACATTAATTTATTTCAAATGGATGTTAAAAGTGTTTTTTGAATGGTTTCATAAAAGAAGAAGTTTATGTTGAGCAACCACCTGGCTTTGAAGATACTAAATATCCAAATCATGTTTTTCATTTAAAGAAAGCATTGTATGGTCTGAAATAAGCTCCAAGAGCTTGGTATGAAAGACTAAGTGCTTATCTTATATCACATGATTTCATAAGAGGTAAAGTAGATAGCACATTATTTATTAAGAATTTTCAGAAGGAATCTTGATAGTACAAATATATGTTGATGATATTATTTTTTATTCTACTAATGAATCACTTGTAAATTCTTTGAAAACCTTATGCAAAGTGAGTTTGAGATGAGTATGATGGGTGAGCTTAATTACTTTCTTGGGTTGCAAATCAAGTAGACCAAGGAAGGTACTCAAATTGTCAAACCAAATACATTTCAGATTTACTTTCTAATATAGTTTTGACAAGTGTAAGCCCTTAGGAACACCCATGAGCTCAGAATTAAGTTAGATAGTGATCCACTTGGCAAGAAAGTAGATCAAAAGATCTATAGAGGCATGATTGGATCATTACTCTATCTTACTGCCAGTAGACCAGATATAATGTTCAGTGTATATTTGTGTGCTAGATTTCAAGCTGATCCTAAAGAATCACATGTTAAAGCTGTTAAAAGAATTTTTAGATATCTTATAAACACAAGTAAATTGGGTTTATGGTATCCCAAATGTTCAGATTTTAAGTTGATTGGATATAGTGATGCTGACTATGCTGGATGTAAAATAGATAGAAAAAGCACCAGTGGTACTTGTCAAATTCTTACAGGATGCTTGATTTCCTGGTCTTCAGAAAGAACCGGAATTCAGTAGCATTGTCCATAACGGAAGTAGAATACATTGCAGCTGGAAGTTGTTGCACTCAACTGCTGTAGATCAAATATCAACTAGAAGACTATGGTCAAACACTTCACGAGATTCCAATGATGTGTGACAACACAACCGCAATCAACTTGACCAAAATCCTATTCAACATTCAAGAACAAAGCATATTGAGGTCAGACGTCATTTCATCAGGGACCATGTAAGCAATGGTGATATTTTACTTGATTTTGTCTCTATAGATAATCAATTAGCTGATATATTTTGTAATATTCAGTACATTTGAATCGAGATTTACTAGGTTTGTGGGACAATGTGTGGCCTATTGGTAGACCATGTGTGTTTACATAGGTTGGTTTGACAGGAAGGGAGGCTAGAGGGTTGGAATGCCCAGCCCAAACAGGCCACTGTCAGGTTGTAAGGCCCTCGAACTTTATTCATTTTACTCAAACTTTATTCATGTTATGATTATCTATATGCATATAATAATTGTTGTAAATAGCATGTTTATTTATTTACATATGTGCATATGTATATCTATATGTGTTATATTGTTTAATTCAATACATATTAAATTAAAATAATGTTGTGTATATTGTATACACTCATGTGTGTGTATATATGTTACAGATATTTCTGTGTTTCTGCCGAAATCTCTGTTAACATCAACATACATTGACGTTAAGGGCAGGTTGACGGCAACCAATGTGCCGTTGACTTCTTATTGACGTCCAGATCGATAGACGCTGATTTCCTGTAAACGGCAGCAAATGTGGCCGTTTATTTCCCAGTTATGTTGCGATTTCCAGATCTGAAAACGATTGCATTTCGTGCGGTTCTTGATTAGGAAACCACCTCCAACGGTAGGAAACCTAATCTACGCATACCCCAAACCCATTAGCCCTAAAAAACACCTAGCTTTTGCTCAGATAGGTCTTTTTGCTCGAAGGAAAACCTAGGGTTTTGGGTGAGAAAAACCAGTTTTGTGCAAGCTTAATCCGGCAATTTTGTGCCTCTTCTGACGATCTTCTTTGACTGGGAGGTGCACCTTGGATTGAGGAATCATCCCCGACTCCAGTGATCGATCTACATCAGCTAGAAGACTAGATCTGGGAGGAGAAACCTCACCTTCTTGGCTTGGACGAGGAGCACTTCTTCGACAAAATTAAACCCTTAAAGATTTTATTCCAGGCAAGTAATCGAGGGTCTCATCCCTACACATGTCCTTTAGGTCTCAGGATTTTTTCTGGATTTTATCTCGTGTCCTGGAACCTCCAATTATTCATGTTATTTACGTTCTGTCTGCACTTTTGCAGATAGGATATTGGGAAAGCTTTTTGCCGTCAAGATCATGAGTTGGCGGCAACATCGTATGCCGTTAACCCATGTTAGTGGTAGGGCCCTTGATGCCAAGTTCTTCTGTTTTTCACAGAACCTCATGTATCATGATTGTGTGATGATTTTCGATCTTCTGGTTGTTTGTACATACTGTGAATTTTATGTTTGGTCAGGTATGGTCAGTAGGTCATATCATGAGGGTGTGTCGAATTTCTGTGCATAGCTTTATTAATATAATTTATGTATTACAGAAATGAGCATGATTTGACCATGTTTAATTCTGAATAAATGGAATTATTGCATGTTAGGGTTTCAGAAATTTTCCATGATCCTATGATTTCTGTTTTCATGTAGCACCCAGGGAAATTTAATACTTAAAAATTGAAATAATAATTTCTATAATATCGAAATAATAGAAACATACGTACCACTATCGTATGTGCAAGAACACATCGGAAAATTCCATAAAAATTATAATTCAACCCCAAACATTATTCTAAGTGTTCACGAAGAAATTCATGCAACGAAAAAATCCGATCGGTCAAGATTAAGGAGTTTGGTGACTAATTATCCAAATTAGGAATTAAGTCGAAAAAAAAAGTTAACACGAAATTATAACATGACCACAAATTAAATGAACATGTGGATGACACTTTCAACATCATGTATTGATAATCCATCATGAGAAATTGGGCCAATGGACCTCTCATAGCCCATGAATAAATTCAAGTAAGAAAAATACAATAAAATCCGTGATTCTATTTTTCCCTAATTAAAAGGGAAATTTTTATGAGTTAAATTCTATTAAGTGATGGGCTTTGTTAAATGGATCATATAAGAGCTATTGGACCAAAATTAGAATTTTTAAAAGATGAATAATAGGAAAATACCCTAAATTCGTATCTTAATATATCCTAAAAAGAAAAGAACTAATAAATCAGTTAAAATAGCTATTATTTGTTGGAATTAGACTCCTAACCCTACCCAAATTGGATAGGCACGAAATTGCATCCAACCTAACCCAATTAGGAGGTGGAAAGCTTGGAAGGTTGAAGGAAATAAGGGAACTCAGAATTAAGGCGGAATTAGAGTCATAATAGGAAATGGAAACCAAGGGAGCTTAAATACTCCCCAATCTCTCCATGGGCAGCCCTAATGCATTGTTGTGGGTTGATGGACGTGGAGAAGAGGCCAAGGAAAGGGAGAACTCATGGGGAGAAGGATTGCTCAAGCCCCAACCCTTGCTCTTTAAGTTCAAAGCCCTAGGAGACAAAACGACTCTAAGGTAGGCATTCTCACAGGCTAAACTCAATTAAATTCGTCTGTAGGTTGTTCCAAACATTAGGAACAAAGCCCTCTTGTTGCTCTATTTTTCATTGAGCCAATCTTTTGTTCTTTATTTTTGAAGTTCTGCAACCATCTTGACCCCGAACCCTCATATAAAATCTAGATCTCCTTATATACTTGATCCCATGCCATGAAATTTTAACTGGAGATAATGATCATTGTTAGGCATCGTTGCCCCTGAAAGCCTCAATTTTCATCTAGCATATTCATTGTACATTGTTCTGTGTTCATCGTGCATGTTCATGCTTAATACCTCTCCAGACCATGATGATTTACGAATTCCTATTTACTGTGTATACTTGAGCATGTCTTGCTCCATTTATAAGTTGTTTTGTGATTTTTGATCAACTGTACACTAAGATATCGATTTTTGAACGGGTACCGTGGAAACTTGGACCGCAATCCAAAGCATGGTCTCTTTCCCGCTCAGACTCAGGCGCAGGACCTGAGAACGCGACGGCTCGATAGGCCGCTTTCTCAGGGCTGATCGCGACATAGCTACCTGTCGTGTTCTAAATGCGACAGGCCCTGGCGTCGCGTTCTGGCGACCTGTCCTTACCGACCCATCGCGACCCTTGATTGACCCTATCACGTACTGTATAGACCCTGTCGCGATCCTTACAGAGGTACGTCGCGATATGGACTTTTGCATGAAAACCCTTGATTTTTTGTACTCCAACCTTCTACAGTGATTGTGCCTCTTGTTGACAGTCATATATGTAGTAAATAAAGCTGTTATAAAATAAACATGTATTGAATGATTTAAAAGTTACACACATGATCTTTTCATATCTATGATTTCTTTGTCACATGCACATACTTGTAACCATCCGATAAGACTTGACTTGACATGAAATATCTGGTAATTTACATCAATAATGTGTTTAAATTACCCTATTTTTAAATGTACTTGTCTTCATTTCTCGCGATGTTTTGGGAATACTGTTCCCAGCGCTCCACTGTTCTAGAATTCCTATAGAATGTCGGGCACTTGTTTCTATATACATTTTCTCCTGACTTGGACAAAATCTCCGTCGGATATTCCTTCTGTCCGACTAGTGAATCCTTGTTCAAGGCCTCCGTAAGACTCCTCTGTCCATAGATTCCCACATAGCCGACGAGCTGATTGTACCCTAATACCTATGACACCCTTTAGGGATCAGTAAGATCCAAATGGCCTTAGAATGCTCTCTCGCTCTTATCTTGAATCACGCCGGACCTTTGGACTTGTTCATAACATGCCAGTGGAAGGGTAGTGAATTCCACCTGACTGCCAACACCAATTGCGCATGTTGTGCAACTGTTACTATCGTCCGTTTAATCGACATTTCATGTGCAATGACCTATAGCTCTCATCTATACTATATTTGCTCGTCTATTCACACTCCCTCCACTATCTCATCTATTCATTTATTGCTCTCATCTATTTCTTGGAACTCTATTTGGCCATCTATTGATTGTCTAAGATAATAAAAATAACCAATGCCAGGCAATATAGGGTCCGATCTGGTCCTGGGAGGTGCGCCCAAAAGTGCCATTTGCCCGCGGGAGTTCAATGATCAAGATGTCGGCATTACAACCAAGTGCCATACAATCAAGATTAATCTATGACAATCAAAACAAAGTGCTATATTCTCTCGTTGTCTATTGACCAACAAAGTGCTATACTCTCTCTCGACTATCTACGGATAACCAAAGTGCAATACTATTTCGATTGACGGAAGTTAATTAAGTGCTATACTATTTCGATTGATGAAAATCAATCAAAGTGCAATTTACTCTCTATATGGCCAACTACTTTCTCTCTCCTTGCTATACATGTTACTTGTTATTGCTTGACAATGACGTTACTTGCTATTGTGAGTTATCGCTTCTATCGTGACTTGATCATATTCATTGTGCTATACTTAAATCATGTGCAATTTGAACCATGTTAATTGTGCTATTACTTTCTCGACTTTACATGAATCGCTCTATCATTAGTTACTCTATCCTTTAAGTATTAATTATATAAGCGTGCTTGACTCATGAGATTTAAGTTTACTAAGCGTTATTGCTCACCCTTTGTTATTTGTTATTTTGTCTCAGGTAAGTCAGACGATGACGTTACACACACCAATGGGACAAGACCAGAGTGATGAGCGACCTAGAGTCAAACGATGAAGTTACCCTAGTATCATGGAGTCTAGCAGTTATTGTATTAGATTTTGTTTCCAATGTAATGATGTCATTGAGCCCTATGTATTTGCTCTGAATTAGTGGTTATAATAGTCTTAGTGAATTTTTTAATGAAATGAAGAGTTAATTCCAATTATTGTTCATTAGATGCTCTGAATTACTTAACTATGGTGCAATTTATTGTACTATGCACTTTGATCACGTCTCCCCGATTTATTCCGCTGCTAAATTGGCGGGAATCCAAATCGGATTTCGTCAGTTCGCACATGTCAATTTAACCCACCCGTCGTGTTAGAGTGAACGACACGCCGATCAGATCCCCATTTGGGATTTTGGACCCCCGGGTGGCGTGATTTGATCTTTTAGACTCGGTTTTTTTTTAGATCCGTCATTTCAACGCCAAACCCAATCCGAGAATCCAAATCGGATTCCGTCAGTTCGCACACGTCAATTTAACCACCACCCAGTCATGGAGGAGTGAACGGCACGCCGATCAGATCCCTATTTGGGATTTTGAACCCCAGGGTTGTGTGTTTTGATCCTTTAGACTTGGCTTATTTTTAGATCCGTCATTTCAACGCCCAACCCAATCTAGGAATCCAAATCGGATTCTGTAAGTTCAGACACGTCAATTTAACCCACCGGTCGTGTTAGAGTGAACGACACGCCGATCAGATCCCTATTCGGGATTTTGGACCCCCGGGTTGTTTGCTTTGATCCTTTAGACTTGGGTTTTTTTAGATCCGTCATTTCAATGGCCAACACAATCCGGGAATCCAAATCGGATTCTTTCAGTTCGCACACGTCAATTTAACCCATCCGGTCTTGTCGGAGTGAACGACACGTCGATCAGATCCCTATTTGGGATTTTGGACCCCTGGGTTGTGTGTTTTAATCCTTTAGACTTGGGTTTTTTTAGATCCGTCATTTCAACGCCCAACCCAATCCGAGAATAGAAATTGAATTACGTCAGTTCGCACACGTCAATTTAACAGACCCGGTCGTGTCGAGTGAACGACACGCCGATCAGATCCCTATTTAGGATTTTGGTCCCCGGCTGGCGTGTTTTGATCTCCTAAACTCGGTTTTTTTAGGTCCGTTATTTCAACGCCCAACCCAATCTGGGAATCCAAATCGATTCCGTCAGTTCGCACACGTCAATTTAACCCACCGGTCATGTCGGAGTGAATGACACGCCAATCAGATCCCTATTTCGGAATTGGACCCCCGGGTTGTGTGTTTTGATCCTTTAGACTTGGGTTTTTTTAGATCCGTCATTTCAACGCCCAACCCAATCCGGGAATCGAAATCGGATTGCGTCAGTTCGCACACGTCAATTTAACCCACCCGGTCGTGTCGGAGCGAACGACACGCCGATCAGATCCCTATTTGGGATTTGACCCCCGGGTTGTGTGTTTTGATCCTTTAGACTTGGGTTTTTTTAGATCCATCATTTTAACGCCCAACCCAATCCGGGAATCCAAATCGGATTCTGTCAGTTCGCACACGTCAATTTAACGCACCCGGTCGTGTCGGAGCAAACGGCACGCCGATCAGATCCCTATTTGGGATTTTGGACCCCCGGGTTGTGTGTTTTGATCATTTAGACTTGGGTTTTTTAGATATGTCATTTCAACGCCCAACCCAATCCGGAAATCCAAATCGGATTCCGTCAGTTCGCACACGTCAATTTAACCCACCCGATCATGTCAGAGCAAACGACACGCCGATCAGATCCCTATTTGGGATTTTGGACCCCCGGGTTGTGTGTTTTGATCCTTTAGACTTGGGTTTTTTAGATATGTCATTTCAACGCCCAACCCAATCCGGGAATCCAAATCGGATTCCGTTAGTTCGCACACGTCAATTTAACCCACCCGATCGTGTCGGAGCAAACGACACGCCGATCAGATCCCTATTTGGGATTTTGGACCCCCGGGTTGTGTGTTTTGATCCTTTAGACTTGGGTTTTTTTTAGATCTATCATTTCAACGCCCAACCCAATCCGGGAATCGAAATCGGATTCCGTCAGTTCGCACACGTCAATTTAACCCACCCGGTCGTGTGGGAGCAAACGACACACCGATCAGATCCCTATTTGAGATTTTGGACCCCCGGGTTGTGTGTTTTGATCCTTTAGACTTGTGTTTTTTAGATATGTCATTTCAACGCCCAACCCAATCCGGAATCCAAATCGGATTCCGTCAGTTCTCACACATCTATTTAACCCACCCGATCGTGTTAGAGCAAACGACACGCCAATCAGATCCCTATTTGGAATTTTAGACCCCCGGGTTGTGTGTTTTGATCCTTTAGACTTGAGTTTTTTTAGATCCGTTTTCAACGCCCTTTACACTTGTGTTGGTTAATTAATTTAGATTTCTTTTTTTTTTCCTTTTGACATTCTTTAGTGTGTTTCATTTCATTCAAACTATATAAAATAATAGTAATACTAACCTGAGGGGCTGGCTGTGAGGGGCGTACTCCCTGTGTGGTTGAGATCAACTGCTCAACCATAACGCCAAAGCAGCCGTAGCTCTTCCCGTAGCTCTTCCTGAATGAGGTTTCTAATCTCCTCAACACCACTGGCGGGCGGCGCAGCAGATGAACTCGCATATGCCGGAGGAGCAAACGAACTCGCATAGAGGACTACACTGGAGTAGTATATTGGCTGTCCCCAAAGCCTACACTCGACCCTTCCTCGGCCCTCTCTCTGCGTCGACCCAAGCCTCCGGATCCAAGTCTGCTGGGGAGTGCCCTCTGCATAGCCCTTATTACGGAGAGCGATGCAAGCGCTGCAATAATAGGGGCCACGCGATGGAGGATTGCTAGTGGAAACAAGGAACATGTTTGCGATGTGGCAGCCCAAACCATAAGATAGGAAAGTGCCCACAGAAGGACAAGCATCATGGAGAATCGAAACATCAGATACACTCGAAGCTTTGGCACAACCTAGTCCAAATGACTAAGTAGAAATCATGGAAGGTAACTCTAAACTCGTTCTAATTAATACTTTTAGTATAGAGTGGTGATTCATATTTAATTGAAGGAGTCATGGATTTGGTGGACCAAATTCTTTTTAACAGGGGGAGGATGTAGCATCCCAAAAATTTTATACTTAAAAATTTGAAATAAATTTCTATAATATCAAAATAAGAAACCATATGTACCACTATCGTATATACAAGAACACATCGGAAAATTTCATAAAATTATAATTCAACCCCAACATTATTTCTAAGTGTTCCACGAAGAAATTCATGAAATGAAAAAATTCGATCGGTCAAATTAAGGCGTTTGGTGACTAATTATCCAAATTAGGAAACTAAGTCGAAAAAAAAGATAACATGGAAATATAACGTGACCACAAATTAAATGAACTTTGGGTGGGACTTCCAACATCATGTATTGATATCCATCATGAGAATTGGGTCAATGGACCTCTCATAGCCTATGAATAAATTCAAGTAAGAAAAATACAATAAAATTTGTGACTCTATTATTCCCTATTAAAAGGGAAAATTTCATAAGTTAAATTCCATTAAGTGATGGGCTTTATTAAATGGATCATATAAGAGTTATTAGACCAAAATTGGAAATTTTAAAAGATGAATAATAGGAAAATACCCTAAATTCGTATCTTAATATAACCTAAAAAGAAAAGAACTAATAAATCATTTAAAATAGCTATTTTGTGTTGGAATTGGACTCCTAACCCTATGCAAATTGGCTAGGCACGAATTGTATCCCAACCTAACCCAATTAGGAGGTGGAAAACTTGGAAGGTTGAAAGAAATAAAGGAAACTCAGAATTAAGGGGGAATTAGAGTCATAATAGGAAATGGAAACCAAGGGAGCTTAAATACTCCCCGATCTCTCCATGGCCAGCCCTAATGCATTGTTGAGGGTTGCTAGACGTGGAGAAGAGGCCAAGGAAAGGGAGAACTCGTGGGGAGAAGGATTGCTCAAGCCCCAACCCTTGCTCTTCAAGTTCAAAGCCCTAGGAGATAGAACGACTCGAAGGTAGGCATTCTCATAGGCTAAACTCAATTAAATTCGTCCGTAGGCTGTTCCAAACATTTGGAACAAAATCCCTCTTGTTGCTCTATTTTTCATCGAGCCAATCTTTTGTTCTTTATTTTTGAAGTTCTGCAACCATCTTGACCCCGAACCCTCATATAAAATGTACATATCCATATATACTTGATACCATGCCACGAAATTTTAACTGGAGATACTGATCATTGTTAGGCATCGTTGCCCCTGAAAGCCTCAATTTTCATCCAACATACTCCACGAATTAAATCTTTTACCTTCACTGTACATTGTTCTGCGTTCATCGTGCATGTTCATGCTTAATACCTGTCCAGACCATGATGATTTACAAATTCCTATTTACTGTGTAAACTTGAGTACGTCTTGCTCCATTTACAAGTGGTTTTGTGATTTTTGATCAACTGTACACTAAGATATCGATTTTTGAACGACCCTATGTCAAACCGTGGAAACTTGGACCGCAATCCAAGGCATGGTACCTTTCTCGCTCGGACTCAGGCGCTGGACCTAAGAACGCGATGGCTCGATAGGCCATTTTCTCAGGGCTGATCGCGACATAGCTAACGCGACAGGCCTGGCGTCGCGTTCTGGTGACCTGTCCTGACCGACCCGTCGCGACCCTTGATTGACCCTATCGCGTACTGTATAGACCCTGTCGCGATCCTTACAGGGGTACGTCGCAATCTAGACTATTGATTTTTGGTACTCCAACCTTCTACAGTGATTGTGCCTCTTGTTGACAGTCATATATGCAATAAATAAAGTTGTTATAAAATAAACATGTATTGAATGATTTAAAGGATACACACATGATCTTTTCATATCTATGATTTCTTTGTCATATGCACATATTTGTAGCCATCCGATATGACTTGACTTGGCATGAAAATATCTCATAAAATATCTGGTAATTTACTTCAATAATGTATTTAAATTGCCCTATTTTTAAATGTACTTGTCTTCGTTTCTCGCGATATTTTGGGGATACCGTTACCGGCACTCCACTGTTCTAGAATTCCTATAGAATGTCGAGCACTTGTTTCTATATACACTTTCTCTTGACTTGGACCAACACTTCGTCGGATATTCCTTTTGTCGGACTAGTGAATCCTTGTTCAAGGCCTCCATAAGACTCCTCTGTCTATGGATTCCCACATAGCCGACGAGCTGATTGTACCCTAATACCAATGATACCCTTTACAGATCAGTAAGATCCAAACGACCTTAGAATGCTCTCTCGCTCTTATCTTGAATCATGCCGGACCTTTGGACCTGCTCATAACATGCCATGGAAGGGTAGTGAATTCCACCTGACTGCCAACACCAATGCGCGTGTTGTGCACCTGTTACTATCGACGTTTCATGTGCAATGTCCTATAGCTCTCATCTATACTCTATTTGCTCATCTATTCACACTCCCTCTACTATCTCGTCTATTCATTTATTGCTCTCATCTATTTCTTGGAACTCTATTTGGCCATCTATTGATTGTCTAAGATAATAAAAATAACCAATGCCAGGCAATATAGGGCCCGATCTGGTCCTGGGAGGTGCGCCCAAAAGTGCCATTTGCCCGCCGGAGTTCAATGATCAAGATGTCAGCATTACATCCAAGTGCCATACTATCAAGATTAATCTATGACAATCAAAACAAAGTACTATATTCTCTCGTTGTCTAGTGACAAATAAAGTGCTATACTCTCTCTCGACTATCTATGGATAACCAAAGTGCAATACTATTTCGATTGACGGAAGTTAATCAAGTGCTATACTATTCGATTGATGAAAATCAATCAAAGTGCAATTTACTCTCTATACGGCCAACTAGTTTCTCTCTCCTTGCTATACATGTTACTTGTTATTGCTTGACAATGACGTTACTTGCTATCGTGAGTTATCGCTTTCTATTGTGACTTGATCATATTCATTGTGCTATACTTAAATCATGTGCAATTTGAACCATGTTAATTGTGCTATTACTTTCTCGACTTTACATGACTCTCTCTATCATTAGTTACTTTGTCCTTTAAAGCATTAATTATTTAAACCATGCTTGATTCATGAGATTTAAGTCATACTGAGCGTTATCGCTCACCCTTCGTTATTTGTTATTTTGTCTCAGGTAAGTCAGATGATGACGTTACACACACCAATGGGACAAGACCAGAGTGATGAACGACTAGAGTCAAATGATGAAGTACCCTAGTATCATGGAGTCTAGCAGTTACTGTATTAGATTTTGTTTCCAATGTAATGATGTCATTGAGCCCTATGTATTTGCTCCGAATTAGTGGTTGTAATAGTCTTAGTGATTTTTTTAATGAAATGAAGAGTTTATTCCAATTATTGTTCATTAGATGCTATGAATTACTTAACTATGGTGCAATTTATTGTACTATGCACTTTGCTCACTTCTCCCCGATTTATTCTGCTGCTAAATTGGTGGGCATGACAGTTGGTATCAGCGCTTAGGATGTCTTAATCGGATATCTTAGGTTTAGGATTGTCACGCCCCGACGCGGAATATCGGAACGCGAGGCAGTTGCAAGTAAACGAGTACAGAGGGAGTACTAGACATCAAACCATTGGACAAGAATAATATTAAAGCAATTGCATCACATTAATAATTCTTCAAATGTCTAGTTACAACCACTAATATCAGAGCCATTCTATAGGGCCCAATTACATTGAAATGAAGCAAAATGACTAATCTCAAACTCTAACATAATACTACTATGCTAGGGTACTCTTGACTTCACTCTTGGTCGTTCATGTCCTCTTGAGTGTAAGTGTCGTCCTCGGTCTCAACTGAGAACACATAACTAATAACGCAGGGTGAGTGATAATGCCTAGTAGGACTTAAATCTCAGGATCAAGCATGCTTTAAATGATGAATGTATTAAATGACAGAGTAACTAAAGATAGAACGAGAGAGAGTCAAGTAACATAAGAGATAGCACGATAGCATGTGATAGAAATAGCACAAGTTCCCAAACATAGCACAAGTGTCGAGTATTGCACGAGAGCAAGATGGCCATAGCACAAATAGCACAAAATAGTTCACGATAGCACAAAGGGTCATGTGTATAGCATAGCGCTTTTGATTGTCATTTAGATAGTCGAGATAGATAGCACTCGAGTGTAATGCCAAACACTCTGATCATTTAACTCCTGCGGGCAAATAGCACTTTGGGCGCACCTCCCAAGACCAGATCGGGCCCTTTATATATTGCCAGGCATTGGTTATATTGTTTATCTTTATACAATCAGTCAATGGCCAATAGAGAGTACCAAGAAAATAGATGAGAGTACTAGATGAATAGACGAGATAGTAAGAGAGAGTGTTAATAGATGAGCGAGTACAGTATAGATGAGAACTAAGGGACATTGTACATAAATCGTCGAGTAACGGGCGATAGTAACAGTTGCACAACACGCGCAAATTGGTGTTGGCAGTCAGGTGGAATTCACTACCCCTCCACTGGCCATGTTATGTACAAGTCCAGAGGTCCGGCATGATTCTAAATAAGAGTGAGAGCATTCTAAGGCCGTTTGGATCTTACTAATCCCTATAAGGTGTCATAGGCATTACGGTACAACCAGTTCATCGGCCATGTGGGAATCCATGGACAGAGGAGATTACGGAGGCCTTGAACAATGATTCACTAGTCCGGCAGAAGGAGTATCTGACGGAGAGTTCATCCAAGTCAAGAGAAAGGGCGTATATAGAAACAAGTGTTCAACGTTCTATAGGAATTCTAGAACAGTGGAGCGTCGGTAATGATATTCCCAAACATCACGAGAAAACGAAGACAAGTCCATTTAAAAATAGGGCAATGTAAATATATGATTGAAATAAATTACCAAATAGATTATGAATTATTTGCATGTCAATTCAAGTCTTAATGGATGGTTACAAGTAAGTGCATGTGACAAGGAAATCATAGATGGAAAGAGATCATGTGTGTGTCTTTTAAATCATTCAATACATGCTCATGTTTATAACAGCTTTATTACTGTGTTCAGGACGGTTAACAATAAGTATAGTCACTGTAGAAGGATAGAACACCAAAAATCATGGGTTTTCATGCAAAATTATAGAACGCGACATACCCCTGTAAGGATCACGATTGGGAAAGTCAGAACATGATAGGGTCAATCAAAGGTCGCGACGGGTCGGTCAAGTCAGGTTGCCAGAATGCAACGCCGGGGCCCGTCGCATTCAGAATGCGATGGGTGGCACTGTCATGATCAGCCCTGAGAATGCGGCCTATCAGGCCGTCACGTTCTCAAGTCCTGCGCCTGAGTCCGAGCGGGAAAGGTACCATGCACTGGATTGCGGTCCATGTTTCCATGTTTTGACATAGGGTTGTTCAAAAATCAAGAACTAAATGTACAGACGATGAAAATTCATGAAACTAGTTTTAAATGGATCTAGACATACATGAGTACTTCCAGTAAATGGAATTTGAATGTGAACATGGTCTCGGCATGGTTCAAACAAGTTTATTCATGAAGAACATGGAATAGTGTACAGTTGAGATAAGAGAATTAATGCTAGCAGTACGATGCCTAACTATCATCAGTACCTCCAGTTAAAATTTCAAGGAATGGGGACGATTATACATGGAGATGTAGAATAAGATGAAGGTTTGAGGTCATGATAGTTGCAAAACTTCAAATATCAAGGATAAAAGATTGACTCGATGAAAAATTATGAAACAGGAGGAGTTTGTTCTTGATGTATGGAACAGTCTACAGACGAAATTAATTGACTTTTGCTCGTGAGAATGCCTACCTTGACTCGTTTGATCTTCTAGGGTTTAGAACCCGAAGTGCAGAGGTTGAAGCTCGGTCCAGCCTTTTCCACACGAGTTCCTCTTCTCCACGTCCAGCACCCCCAACAACGAGTTAGGGCCAGTCATGGAAGGTTTAAGGAGTATTTAAGCTCCTTGGATTGCTATTTCCTAATGGGACTCTAATTCCGCTTTAATTCAGAGATTTCCATATTTCTCTGCTCCTTCTAAGCTTGACATTTCCTATTAGGGTTATGTTGGGATGTAATTTCATGGCCAACTAATTAGGGTAGGGTTAGGAATCCAATTCCAACCAAAATCACTTATTTTAATGCTTTCATACCCCTTTTCTTTTAGGTAATATTTAAGATACGAATTTAGGGTATTTTTCTATTACTCCTCATTTAAAAATCCCTATTTTGGCCCAATAGATTCTAGAGGGTCCATTTAACAAAGTCCATTACTTCTTTTCATTTAAAGGGTTTTAATTAATTCTCTTTTCTTTGATTTTCCATTTGACTTAATTTTTAATATTATTAATTTTTTATTTTTAAAAAAATTTAGGTCGCTACAAGGATGTCCTCATTGGAACTCTTAAGGTGTAGGCTGGTCTAGGACAAACTGCCATAACACGTGTCTAAATCAACCATCATACCTAAGTGAGGAATGGGTAGAACCATGGTTAAGATATAATGTATATATGCTTACACATTAGTTTAATACTCCTTTCGCACCCTAATGTCGACCTCATTCTTGAAGGGACTCTTAATGGATGCCGACATGAGACCAACTCAAAGGCTAGTTCTAGCATGTTAGCAAGCCGCTCAACTTCTAGAAAGAGCTTTGGAAGCGACCAAAACGATTAAAAAGGGGACCAACAAGAATGGGAAGAGAAGCTATAACCATGGCAAGAAGGCAACCCAGCAAATGAAACGTAACAACGAGATTTTTAGGATCATCTGTTTTCATTGTCACAAGCCAGGTCATGTGGCCAAGGAGTGTTGGCGAAAGATTGGTGCATGTCTACGTTGTGGCTATTTGGAGCATCAAATGCGAGACTGCCCTCTTCTAAAGGAACCATCCACTAATACAAAAGATCTCAATTCGATGACAAAAGGGAACCAGCCAAACGGTGATAAGTGAAAAATAAAGTAGAATAAGAAGAACGGTCCACTACAAGAAAAAGCGGCATTTTCGACGGACATAATCTGTTGGAAATCTGACGGTAATCCGTCGGAAAAAGCCCCTTCCGACAACTTTCCGTTGAACGGTCGTCGGAAGACGTCCGTCGGAAAATTTTGGTCAGCAATTACCGACGGATTCGTAATCCGTCGGTATTCCGTCGAAATTTCTGACGGCTTATTCGGTCGGAAAAGCGGTCGGTAACTTCCGACGAAAATAGTCGGAAACCTTTGTCAAAAAATTGGTCAGTGAATTCCGATCAAAAACTGTCAGAACATCGGTCGGAATATCCATCAGCAACTACCGACCGAACATATCCATCGGAAACTATTCCATCGGAACTTCTGACAAAAATACCGACAGATATATTCCATGGGCCAACTAAAGTTTCCGATGGAAACATTCCGTCGGAAAACCCGTCGGAAATAAGTAATATAAAAAAAAAAATGCAGAAATTAACAATAATGAATTACAAAACCGACTAAAATATTCATGTGTTCCACAATAAAAGGTACTCACAATGAAACATAAAATCATAAGACATAATTAATACAAAATCATACACAATCATAAATGCTAAAAATCAAGACAAGTCTGCTGGATCGTCAGCCATCCACATCTCCTGATCGTCAGGTGCCAGAGGAACCTATATTAAAAAAAAATTAATATGAGAAACATTAATAAAAATTAATATATAAACATTATTTTTAAAAAAATAAATTAAAAACATGTAATTATTCCTCATGTTCAATAAGAAAATATTTTGGATCCATTAGACTTGGGTTTTTTTTTAGATCCGTCATTTCAACGCCCAACTCAATCTGGGAATCCAAATCGGATTCTGTCAGTTCGCACACGTCAATTTAACCCACCCGGTCGTGTCGGAGTGAATGACACACCGATCAGATCCCGATTTGGGATTTTGGACCCCCGGGATGTATGTTTTGATCCTTTAGACTTGGGTTTTTTTAGATCTGTCATTTCAACGGCCAGCCCAATCCGGGAATCCAAATCGGATTCCGTCAGTTCACACACGTCAATTTAACCCACCCGGTCGTGTCCGAGTGAACGACACGCCGATCAGATCCCTATTTGGGATTTTGGACGCCCGGGTGGCGTGTTTTGATCTTTTAGACTCGGGTATTTTTTAGATCCGTCATTTCAATGCCGAACCCAATCCGGGAATCCAAATCGGATTCCGTCAGTTCGCAGATGTCAATTAACCCACCCGGTCGTGTCGGAGCGAACGACATGCCGATCAGATCCCTATTTGGGATTTTGAACCCCCGGGTTGCGTGTTTTGATCTTTTAGACTCAGGTTTTTTTTAGATCTGTCATTTCAACGCCCAACCCAATCCGGGAATCCAGATCGGATTCCGTCAGTTCACACATGTCAATTTAACCCACCCGATCAGGTCAGAGCAAACGACATGCCGATCAGATCCCTATTTTGGTTTTTGGACCTGTTGTGTGTTTTGATCCTTTAGATGGGTTTTTTTAGATCCGTCATTTCAACGCCCAACCCAATCTGAGAATCTAAATCGGATTACCTCAGTTCGCACACGTCAATTTAACCCACACGGTCGTGTCGGAGAGACGACAGGCCGATCAGATCCCTATTTAGGATGTTGGACCCCCGGGTGGCGTGTTTTGATCTTTTAGACTCGGGTTTTTTTTAGATCGGTCATTTCAACGCCCAACCCAATCCAGGAATCCAAATCGTATTCCGTCAATTCGTACACCTAAATTTAACCTGCCCGGTCGTGTCGGAGTGAACGACACGCCGATCAGATCCCTAATTGGGATTCTGGACCTCCGGTTTGTGTGTTTTGATCCTTTAGACTTGGGTTTTTTTTTAGATCTATCATTTCAATGCCCAACCCAATCCGGGAATCCAAATCAGATTTCGTTAGTTCGTACACGTCAATTTAACCCACACGGTCGTGTCGGATTGAACGACACGCTGATCAGATCCCTATTTGGGATTTTGGACCCCCAGGTTGCGTGTTTTGATATTTTAGACTCGGGTTTTTTTTTAGATCTGTCATTTCAATGCCCAACCCAATCCGGGAATCCAAATCGGATTCTGTCAGTTCGCACACGTCAATTTAACCCACCTGGTCGTGTCGGAGCGAACAGCACGCCGATCAGATCCCTATTTTGGATTTTGGACCCCCGGGTTGTGTGTTTTTATCCTTTAGACTTGAGTTTTTTTAGATTTGTCATTTCAACGCCCAACCCGATTCAGGAATCCAAATCGGATTCCATCAGTTCGCACACATCAATTTAACCCACTCGGTCGTGTCGGAGCAAACGACACGCCGATCAGATCCCTATTGTGATTTTGGAGCCCCAGGTTGCGTGTTTTGATCTTTTAGACTCGGGTTTTTTTTAGATCTGTCATTTCAACACCCAACCCAATCTCGGAATCCAAATCGGATTCCGTCAATATACACACGTCAATTTAACCCACCCGGTCTTGTCGGAGCGAACGACACGCCGATCAGATCCCTATTGGGATTTTGGACCCCCGGGTTGTGTGTTTTGATCCTTTAGACTTGGGTTCTTTTTAGATCCATCATTTAAACGCCCAACCCAATCCGGGAATCCAAATCGGATTCCATCAGTTTGCAAACGTCAATTTAACCCACCCAGTTATGTCGGAGCGAACGACACACCGATCACATCCCTATTCGGGATTTTGGACCCCCGGGTTGTGTGTTTTGATCCATTAGACTGGGGTTTTTTTAGATCTGTCATTTCAACGCCCAACCCAATCCAGGAATCCAAATCGGATTTCGTAAGTTCGCACACATCAATTTAACCCTGCCGGTCGTGTCGGAGTGAACGACAGACCGATCAGATCCCTATTTTGGATTTTGTACTCCCGGGTTGTGTGTTTTAATCCATTAGACTTGGGTTTTTTTAGATCCGTCATTTCAACGCCCAACCTAATCTGGGAATCCAAATCGGATTCCGTCAGTTCGCACACGTCAATTTAACCCACCCGGTCGTGTCGGAGTGAACAACACACCGATCAGATCCCTATTTAGGATTTTGGTCCACCGGGTGGCGTGTTTTGATCTTTTAGACTCGGGTTTTTTTTAGATCCGTGATTTCAACGCCCAACCCAATTCGAGAATCCAAATCGGATTCCGTCAGTTCGCACACGTCAATTCAACCGACTCCGTCATGTCGGAGCGAACGACACGCCGATCAGATCCCTATTTGGGATTTTGGACCCCCGGGTTGTATGTTTGGATCCTTTAGACTTGGGTTTTTTTTAGATCCGTCATTTCAACGCTCAACCCAGTCTGGGAATCCAAATCGGATTCTGTATGTTCACACACGTCAATTTAACCCACCCGGTCGTGTCAGAGCGAACAACACGTAGATCAGATCCCTATTTGGGATTTTGGACCCCCGGGATGTGTGTTTTGATCCTTTAGACTTGGGTTTTTTTTAGATCCGTCATTTCAACGCCCAACCCAATCCGGGAATCCAAATCGGATTCCGTCAGTTCGCAAACGTCAATTTAACCCACCCGGTCGTGTCGGAGCGAACGACACACGGATCAGATCCCTATTCGGGATTTTGGACCACCGAGTTATGTGTTTTGATCCTTCAGACTGGGGTTTTTTTAGATCTGTCATTTCAACGCCCAACCCAATATGGGAATCCAAATCGGATTCTGTAAGTTCGCAGAAGTTAATTTAACCCACCTGGTCGTGTCGGAGCGAACGACATGCCGATCAGATTCCTATTTTGGATTTTGGACCCCCGGGTTGTGTGTTTTGATCCTCTAGACTTGGGTTTTTTTAGATCCATCATTTCAATGCCCAACCCAATCCGGGAATCCAAATTGGATTCCTTCAGTTCCCACACGTCAATTTAACCCACCCGGTCGTGTCGGAGCGAACGACACACGGATCAGATCCCTATTTAGGATTTTGGTCCCCCGGGTGGCGTGTTTTGATCTTTTAGACTCTGGTTTTTTTTAGATCCGTCATTTCAACGCCCAACCCAATCCGAGAATTCAAATTGAATTCCGTCAGTTCGCATACATCAATTTCACGCACCCGGTCATGTCGGAGCGAACGGCACGCCGATCAGATCCCTATTTGGGATTTTGGACCCCCGGGTTGTATGTTTTGATCCTTTAGACTTGGGTTTTTTTTTAGATCCGTCATTTCAACGCCCACCCAGTCTGGGAATCCAAATCGGATTCCGTCAGTTCGCACACGTCAATTTAACCCACCCGGTCGTGTCGGAGCGAATAGCACGCCGATCAGATCCCTATTTGGGATTTTGAACCCCGGGTTGCGTGTTTTTATCTTTTAGACTCATGTTTTTTTTAGATCTGTCATTTCAACACCCAACCCAATCGGGGAATCCAAATCGGATTCCGTCATTCGCACACATCCATTTAACCCACCGGTCGTGTCGGAGTGAACGACACACCGATCAGATCCCTATTTAGGATTTTGGTCCACCGGGTGGCGTGTTTTGGTCTTTTAGACTCGGGTTTTTTTAGATCCGTGATTTCAACGCCCAACCCAATTCGGGAATCCAAATCGGATTCTGTCAGTTCGCACACTCAATTCAACCGACTCCATCATGTCGGAGCGAACGACACACCGATCAGATCCCTATTTGGGATTTTGGACCCCCGGTTGTATGTTTGGATCCTTTAGAGTTGGTTTTTTTTAGAACCGTCATTTCAACGCTCAACCATGTCTGGGAATCGAATCAGATTCTGTAAGTTCGCACACGTCAATTTAACCCACCCGGTCGTGTCAGAGCGAACAGCACATCGATCAGATCCCTATTTGGGATTTTGGACCCCCGGGATGTGTGTTTTGATCCTTTAGACTTGGGTTTTTTTAGATCCGTCATTTCAATGCCCAACCCAATCCGGGAATCCAAATCGGATTCCGCCAGTTCGCAAACGTCAATTAACCCACCAGGTCGTGTCGAGCGAACGACACACCGATCAGATCCCTATTCGGGATTTGGGACCCCCGGGTTGTGTGTTTTTATCCTTCAGACTAGGGTTTTTTTAGATCTGTCATTTCAACGCCCAACCCATTCTGGGAATCCAAATCGGATTCTGTAAGTTCGCACAAGTCAATTAAACCCACCTGGTCGTGTCGGAGCGAACGACACGCCGATCAGATCCCTATTTTGGATTGTGGACTCCCGGGTTGTGTGTTTTGATCCTTTAGACTTGGGTTTTTTTAGATCCGTCATTTCAATGCCCAACCCAATCCGGGAATCCAAATTGTATTCCTTCAGTTCGCACATGTCAATTTAACACACCCTGTCGTGTCGGAGCGAACGACACCGATCAGATCCCTATTTAGGATTTTGGTCCCCCGGGTGGCGTGTTTTGATCATTTAGAGTCGAGTTTTTTTTAGATCCGTCATTTCAACGCCCAACCCAATCTGGGAATTCAAATTGAATTCTGTCAGTTCGCACACATCAATTTAACCACCCGGTCATGTCGGAGTGAACGGCACGCCGATAAGATCCCTATTTGGGATTTTGGACCCCCGGGTTGTATGTTTTGATCCTTTAGACTTGAGTTTTTTTTAGATCTGTAATTTCAACGCCCAACCCAGTCTGGGAATCCAAATCGGATTCCGTCAGTTCGCACACGTCAATTTAACCCACCCGGTCGTGTCGGAGCGAACAACACGCCTATCAGATCCCTATTTGGGATTTTGAACCCCCGGGTTGCGTGTTTTGATCTTTTAGACTCAAGTTTTTTTTAGATCTGTCATTTCAACGCCCAACCCAATCCGAAAATCCAAATCGAATTTCGTTAGTTCGCACACGTCAATTTAACCCACCCGGTCGTGTCGGAGTGAACGACACACCGATCAGATCCCTATTTAGGATTTTGGTCCACTGGGTGGCATGTTTTGATCTTTTAGACTCGGGTTTTTTTAGATCCGTGATTTCAATGCCCAACCCAATTCGGGAATCCAAATCGGATTCTGTCAGTTCGCACACGTCAATTCAACCGACTCCGTCATGTCGGAGTGAACGACACGCCGATCAGATCCCTATTTGGGATTTTGGACCCCCGGGTTGTATGTTTGGATCCTTTAGACTTGGGTTTTTTTTAGAACCGTCATTTCAACGCTCAACCAAGTCTGGGAATCCAAATCAGATTCTGTAAGTTCGCACACGTCAATTTAACACACCCGGTCGTGTCGGAGCGAACAAAACACGTCGATCAGATCCCTATTTGGGATTTTGGACCCTCAGGATGTGTGTTTTGATCCTTTAGACTTCGTTTTTTTAGATCCGTCATTTCAACGCCCAACCCATTCCGGGAATCCAATCGGATTCCGTCAGTTCGCAAACGTCAATTTAACCTACCCGTCGTGTCGGAGCGAACGCACACCGATCAGATCCCTATTCGGGATTTTGGACCCCCGGGTTGTGTGTTTTGATCCTTCAGACTGGGGTTTTTTTAGACCTGTCATTTCAACGCCCAACCCAATCTGGGAATCCAAATCGGATTCTATAAGTTCGCACAAGTCAATTTAACCCACCCGGTCGTGTCGGAGCGAACGACACGCAGATCAGATCCCTATTTTGGATTTTGTACTCCGGGTTGTGTGTTTTGATCCTTTAGACTTGGGTTTTTTTAGATCCATCATTTCAATGCCCAACCCAATCCGGGAATCCTAATTGGATTCCTTCAGTTCGCACACGTCAATTTAACCCACCCAGTCGTGTCGGAGCGAACGACACACCGATCAGATCCCTATTTAGGATTTTGGTCCCCCGGGTGGCGTGTTTTGATCTTTTAGACTCGGTTTTTTTTAGATCCGTCATTTCAACGCCCAACCCAATATGGGAATTCAAATTGAATCCGTCAGTTGGCACACATCAATTTAACCCACCCGGTCATGTCGGTGCGAACGGCATGCCGATCAGATCCCTATTTGGGATTTTGGACCCCCCGGTTGTATGTTTTGATCCTTTAGACTTGGGTTTTTTTAGATCCGTCATTTCAACGCCCAACCCAGTCTGGGATCCAAGTTGGATTCCGTCAGTTCGCACACGTCAATTTAACCCACCCGGTCGTGTCAGAGCGAACAACATGCCGATCAGATCCTATTTGGGATTTTGAACCCCCGGGTTGCATGTTTTGATCTTTTAGACTCATGTTTTTTTTAGATCTGTGATTTCAACGCCCAACCCAATCCGGGAATCCAAATCGGATTCCGTCAGTTCACACACGTCAATTTAACTCACCCATCGTGTTCAGAGCAAACGACATGCCGATCAGATCCCTATTTTGGTTTTTGGACCTGTTGTGTGTTTTGATCCTTTAGACGGGTTTTTTTAGATCCATCATTTCAACGCCCTTTACACTTCTGTTAGGTTAATAATTTAGATTTCTTTTTTCCCATTTTGACATTCATTAGTGGTTTCATTTCATTCAAACTATATGAAATTAATAGTAATACTGACGTGAGGGGCTGGTTGTGAGGGGCATACTCCCTGCACGGCTGAGATCAACTGCTCAACCATAACGCCAAAGTGCGTCCGTAGCTCTTCTCGAATGAGGGTTCTAATCTCCTCTACACCACTTACGGGCGGCGCAGCAGATGAACTCGCGTATGCCAGAGGAGCGACCGAACTCGCATATGAGGACAACACTGGAGTAGTATCCAGGCTGTCCCCAAAGCTGTACACTCGACCCTTCCTCGACCCTCCCGTTGCGTCGACCCAAGCTTTCGAATCCAAGTCTGGCTGGGGAGTGCCCTCTGCATAGCCCTTATTTGCGGAGGGCGATGCAAGCGCTGCAATAATAGGGGCCACACGATGGAGGATTGCTGGTGGAAACAATGAAAATGTTTGCGATGTGGCAGCCCAAACCATAAGATAGGAAAGTGCCCACAGAAGGACAAGCATCATGGAGAATCAAACATCCGGATACACTCGAAGCTTTGGCACAACCTAGTCTAAATGACTAAGTAGCAATCATGGAAGGTAACTCTAAACTCGTTCTAATTAGTACTTTTAGTATAGAGTGGTGATTCATATTTAACTGAATGAGTCATGGAATTTGGTGGACCAAATTCTTTTTAACAGGGAGGATGTAGCATCCCGAAAATTTAATACTTAAAAATTCGAAATAATAATTTCTATAATATCGAAATAATAGAAACATATGTACCACTATCGTATATGCAAGAACACATCGGAAAATTTCATAAGAATTATAATTCAATTCCAAACATTATTTCTAAGTGTTCCACAAAGAAATTCATGTAATGAAAAAATGCGATCGGTCAAGATTAAGGCGTTTGGTGACTAATTATCCAAATTAGGAAACTATGTCGAAAAAAAAAGTTAACATGGAAATATAACGTGACCACAAATTAAATGAACATGTGGGTGGGACTTACAACATCATGTATTGATAATCCATCATGAGAAATTGGGTCAATGGACCTCTCATAGCCCATGAATAAATTAAAGTAATAAAAATATAATAAAATCCGTGACTATATTATTCCCTAATTAAAAGGGAAAATTTCATAAGTTAAATTCCATTAAGTGATGGGCTTTGTTAAATGGATCATATAAGAGTTATTGGATCAAAATTGGAAATTTTAAAAGATGAATAATAGGAAAATACCCTAAATTCATATCTTAATATATCCTAAAAAGAAAAGAACTAATAAATCATTTATAATAGCTATTTTGTGTTGGAATTGGACTCCTAACACTACCCAAATTGGCTAGCCATGAAATAACTCAATTAAATTCGTCTATAGGTTGTTCCAAACATCAGGAACAAAAGCCCTCTTGTTGCTCTATTTTTCATCGAGCCAATCTTTTGTTCTTTATTTTTGAAGTTCTACAACCATCTTGACCCCAAACCCTCATATAAATCTAGATCTCCATGTATACTTGATCCCATTCCACAAAATTTTAACCTGAGATACTAATCATTGTTAGGCATCGTTACCCCTGGCATACTCCCCGAATTAAATCTTTTACCTTATGTGTTCATGCTTAATACCTGTCCAAACCATGATGATTTACGAATTCCTATTACTGTGTATACTTGAGCATATCTTGCTTCGTTACAAGTGGTTTCACGATTTTTGATCAACTGTACACAAAGATATCGATTTTTGAATGACCCTGCATGAAACCATGGAAACTTGGACTGCAATCCAAGGCATGGTCCCTTTCTCGCTCGACTCAGGTGCAGGACCTGAGAACGCGACTGCCCGATAGACTGCGTTCTCAGGGCTGATCGTGACATAGCTACCTGTCGCATTCTGAACGCAACATGCCCTGGCATCGCATTCTGGCGACCTATCCTGACCGACCGTCGTGACCCTTGATTAAACCTGTCGCGTTCTGTACAGACCCTGTCGCGATCCTTACAGCGGTACGTCGCGATCTGGAGTTTTGCATGAAAACCCTTGATTTTTGGTACTCCAACCATCAATAGTGATTGTGCCTCTTTTTGACAGAAATATATGTAGTAAATAAAGCTATTATAAAATAAACATGTATTGAATGATTTAAAAGATACACACATGATCTTTCATCTATGATTTCTTTGTCACATGCACATACTTGTAACCATCCAATAAGACTTGACTTGGCATGAAAATATCTCATAAAATATCTGATAATTTACTTCAATAATGTATTTAAATTGCCCTATTTTTAAATGTACCTGTCTTCATTTCTCATGATGTTTTAAGAATACCGTTACCGACGCTTCACATTCTATAATTCTTCTAGAACGTCGAGCACTTGTTTCTATATACAATTTCTCTTGACTTGGACAAACTCTCCGTCCGATATTCCTTCTGCCGGACTAGTGAATCCTTGTTCAAGGCCTCCGTAAGACTCCTCTGTCTATGAATTCCGACATGCCCGACGAGCTGGTTGTACCCTAATACTTATGATACCCTTTAGGGATCAGTAAGATCTAAACGACCTTAGAATGCTCTCTCGCTCTTATCTTGAATCATGCCGGACCTCTGGACCTGTTCATAACATGCCAGTGAAAGGGTAGTGAATTCCACCAGATTGCCAACACCAATTGTGCATGTTGTGCAACTGTTACGATCGACCGTTTAATCGACGTTTCATGTGCAATGACCTATAGCTCTCATCTATACTCTATTTGCTCGTCTATTCACACTCTCTCTACTATCTCATCTATTCATTTAGTGCTCTCATCTATTTCTCAGAACTCTATTTGGCCATCTATTGATTGTCTAAGATAATAAAATAACCAATGCCAACAAATATTGGGCCCGATGTGAACCTGGGAGGTGCGCCGAAAAGTGCCATTTGCCCACGGGACTTCAATGATCAGGATGTCGACATTACATGCAAGTGCCATACTATCAAGATTAATCTATGACAATCAAAACAATGTGCTATATTCTCTCGTTGTCTATTGACAAACAAAGTGCTATACTCTCTCTCAGCTTTCTACGGATAACCAAAGTGCAATATTATTTCGATTGACGGAAGTTAATCAAGTGCTATACTATTTCGATTGATGAAAATCAATCAGAGTGCAATTTACTCTCTATATGACCAACTACTTTCTCAATCCTTGCTATACATGTTACTTGCTATTGCTTGACAATGACGTTACTTGCTATCGCGAGTTATCATTTTCTATCGTGACTGATCATATTCATTGCGCTATACTTTATAATGTGCAATTTGAACCATGTTACTTGTGCTTTTACTATTCTCGACTTTACATGACTCGCTCTATCATTAGTTACTTTGTCATTTAATGCATTAATTATTTAAAGTGTGCTTGACTCATGAGATTTATGTCCTACTGAGCGTTATCGCTCACCCTTCATTATTTGTTATTATGTCTGAGGTAAGTCGGACGATGACATTACACACACAATGGGACAGAACCAGAGTGATGAGCGACCTGGATCAATGATGAAGCTACCCTAGTACCATGGAGTCTAGCAGTTATTGTATTAGATTTCTTTTCCAATGTATGATGTCATTGAGCCCTATGTATTGGTTCCGAATTAGTGGTTGTAGTAGTCTTACTGAATTTTTTAATGAAATGAAGAGTTTATTCTAGTTATTGTTCATTAGATGCTCTAAA
>JACBKR010000351.1:0-89285 GCA_014218235.1 Colocasia esculenta
CGATGGATATGCCAATAGTCTTATTTTCATTAGATTATCCCTCAGTTCTGAATAAAATAAGTATGTCGGCATTACCTATAGTGTAACACCCAAGAATTTAATATCAAAATAATAATCAGATATTGGATAGTAGAAAAGATTCTAGTTCTCATAAAAGACATAAATACTTACAAGAAACATGTTTACACTTAAATCTAGAATACTTTCATATTATTAATGTGATTCTAGTACTGTCTTCAGATGTGTGCACCCCAACAAGGCGTCATCAAAATTCGATAATAAAAATAAAATCTAACAACACCATAATTATAAGAAAAATGTGTTGATCCAAAAATATAAATATCCTAAATTATTGATGCACAGATATCAAGACTAAGCCGGCATAATGATATTTGGGGTAATTTTCACTAGGTAAAAAATAATCCAAAAAAATAAAAAAATCATCATAATTTGTATCACATCCTAATAAGATAATGTCTAAAATTTCATCTCAATTGGATGTCATTAAGTATAAAATTAGCGGCTCAAAGAACCTGAACGAATTTAGATTGAATTACCTAACCATTTACGTAAAATTGGTTATGTAAGTATGATTACGTGTGTGGGGTGACTACATGTTGGATTTGGGTGATCCTTATCTACATATGGGTCCTGGAAGCAAGTGGGTTGGAGATGGATGATAAGGATCATCCTCCCTCTCCATATGGCTATCCTTTTCTAAACCCCCTGCCCTTCTTCATCTTCTGCTACTTCTTCTTCTCGCTACAGTTCCACTTCACTGTTTCTTCTTCTTCTTCCACTTCTCTTTTTCTTCCTCCATAGAACGCCACTGCTTCCTCCTTCTTCCTTGATCACCTCATTTGCCCCTCCGTGATAGAATGGTGAAAGTACAGAGGAAAGAAGAAGATAGAAAGTAGGTGCAGAGGCAAAGAAGAGAGAGAATGGTGTGTAGAACACTGAGGAGAGAGAAAGAAGTGAGACGAGGAGCTTAGGGAGTCTATCTTGACCCGAAAGTCATGCCCAACTCTAAAGAAGGCTCCTCTTTGTCACTCCTGATAGTTTACTTCTATTTCGATGCTGTTTAGAACATGTGATTCATGTTTCTATGATTTGGTTTTTACCGGAATCGGATGACCGATTTGGACTTAGTTGATCGATTCTCTCTCCAGTTCGACTGATAAAAGAGAAAAGAATTTGAAAGAGAGGTTAAAGAGTTTTATTAAATATGGGAAATATGTACAAGCAAAGTATAGGTCCTCCCTACAATCCCTACGTGTTTATTTCCATTCTCAAGCCTGTTTAGACTGTGCGATGTGTGACCTTACGATTCTGGCTCTTTACTAGAATAGGTCGACAAATTTCTATATTTCGGTTGATCCTTCGACTAACTCTACCTCCAGTAAGTACCCACTTCGACTGACCAGGTCAGTCGACTGATTTTTTTCTAGTCGACCGACTTTGCCATTTCGGTCAACCGATTTCATAGTAATGTTCAGAACCAAGCTACTGGCTAGGTCCGACGACTGAGTTTTCTCTCCGGTCAACCGATTGATTTTTCCGGTCTATCGATCTTTATTGTTCGGACGACTGATTTTCATACAAACCTAGTCTGCCAACACATCCAATGGGCAGGTCGAAACACACCCCCGAACAGATCGACCTATCCTTTCAGTAGGTCAACCTACCCTCTTAACAGGCCACACTCAGACTCAGTGTGTCAATTTTTTTTTTTTGGCAAATACCTAGACGAGGTAGAAGGAGAGTGCTCACCCCCTCAGAGAAGGGATAAGGTTACCACTCCACCACCACACAACTCCCAGGGAAAATTTTATTAATAGCAATGATAATCATGAGTACATTAGGGCCTAATTGAGGGAAACCCTGCCTTATCAAGACGGCAGGGTCCTTTACAGAAGGGGGAAGATCAGCCCAAGATGACCACAATTACAAGAAACTGCAGAGGAACAACCAAAGTTAGCGAGAGCATCCGCAACCTGATTGGCCTCCCTAAAGACATGACAAATAGAAACATGGAGAGACTGACACTTAGATAAAATGTCATTGACAGGAAAAGCAAGCCTCCAAGGACAAAGAAATCGACCCTTGATGATTTGCACTAGAACCAAAGAGTCTGACTCAATCAAAAGACTAGTAACACCACGGGCGCAACACAGAGTGAGCCCATCCCTTAATGCTAGCGCTTCAGTCTCAGGGCTGGAACGAATCTGGGATAGCGGTGGGCAAAGGAAAAGATAACATCCTCATGATCATTCCGGAGAATACCACAACCTGCTGCAATACCCGTAGAATGCTTGAAGGCGCCATCAACATTTAGCTTGAATCTCCCCGTTGGGGAAGTAACCATTTGACAATCTTTGGAGAAGGATTAGGAGGCTGGTGAAGATGAATCTCCCACTGAGATAAGTACCTAAGCTGAGCTGGTGCGAGGTCTTTCAGAGCAAGCAAAGAGGCGCTAATAGCATCCTGCACATTCAACCGAACTTTAAACAGCACTTGATTGCTGGACATAGGAACAGAGTCATATCTGGCACGGTTCTGACTGCACCATAATTCCCAAATGACAGAAAGGAAAATAAACCGAGCTAGCTTCTCCAAGGAGTACAACCAAAGTGACCAGACAAGAAGTTGATAGTTCCATGCGCTGCATTTAGGACTGTCAGATTATAAAATTGGAGAATATCAAAGAGAGTCCCCCACACATCCTTAGCCACATCACTATGAAAAAACAAGTGTGTACCAGATTCAACACTAGGGAGAGAGCAACAAGAACACATGGAGCAAAGAGGGATACCACAGTCCGCCAGGACTTCATCAGTAGGCACACAGCCCTTCACCTAACACAAGCAAGGATAGACCATTTCAAGAGATAGCGGGGCTCCACAACTTGTCCCATCCAGCTATGATGACACACTTGAGAAAGTTTCCGCACAGAGGAGGAGGTGAAAATGCCATCTGGATTTGGACACCAAATCCACTTGTCCATGTCCCATGAACCGCAATAGAGTTGTTTAAGACCATTACCGGGCAATACTGATGGGCCAACATCAGATGATGACCCCAGGCTCATGAACAACTTGCTTAACAGATAAAAGTTTCCCTGGGAAATTCCACCAGATACTTTCTGGAATGAAATTATGTAAAGGGACAGACCCAGTCCAGACATCAAACCAGAAGCTAGCATTAGAGTCTATATTAGCAAGGAATACCCGATGGTTGGAAGCAACAAGGGAGGACCATGCCACCAAGACGGCTATCAGGAGCAGACATCAACTCACAAGAGGCTTCAGAGAAATGACTATTATGAAGATATCTGGCCTTGAAAAATTTTCCCCACAGAGAAACTCCAGAAATCGCCTTCCAAAACATTTTGGTTCTTAAAGCAATCTGCATGTCTTGGAGATAAGGATCCCAAGGCCCCCACACTCTTTGGGCTGAGCAATATTTTTCCACGAGACCCAATGCTTCTTCGAAGAACCTTCATAAGAACCCCAGAAAAAATTAGCAAGCAACTTGTGGAATGATTTGATAACCGTATTGGGGATGGATAAGGAGGACATGGTGTAGATAGGAATAGCTGATAGCACATGTCTCAACAGAACCAGCCTGCCACCAGATGAAAAAAATTAGACTTCCAAGCTTGCAATTTTTGAGCTGTTTTAGACAGGATGTGAGAGAAGTATAGAGGTCTTCGTCTTCCAGAGTAGATAGAAACACCAAGGTACTTGAAAGGGGAGAGCCCCGAGCAAAACCAGTGATATGGCCAATGGATCGGCTAAGAGATAAAGGAGCCCTTCATGTAGAATAAAGGAACTCTTGGCCACATTAATCAGCTGACCGGATGAAGCCTCATAATCCCTCAAAAAAGCCATAAAACGCTTAATATACCTGGCCGAGCCATTGGAGAAGATTAACATGTCATCAGCAAATAAGAGATGGGAGACAAGAGGACAGCGTCTCATGGTCTGATAAGCTCCACCAAAACTCCCGCGAAAGAAAGTTGACACACCCCTACTGAGGACTTCTTGAGCCAAAATAAATAGAGTCGGGGCCAGAGGGTCCCCTTGGCGAATACCTCTAGAAGATTTATAGTAGCCATGCGTTTCACCATTGAAGAGCACTGAGAACCAGAAGCTAGAAAGAAGAGGCTCGATAAGGGAAATAAATCTGATAGAGAAGCCAAACTTGTGCAACACAACATAGAGGAAATCCCATTCTAATCGGTCATAATCCTTGGCCATATCCAGCTTAAGGATCACATTACCACCTCTGCACTTCCTTCCAGATGTTGCGCCATTTCCATAGCCAAAGAAACATTTTCAGATATATTCCTTCCTTAACAAAGGTGCCCTACTCTTCAGTAATTAATAGCGGCATAACCAGAGCAAACCTATCATTGATGATCCGAGATATAATTTTGTAGAAAAAGTTACATAGGCTGATAGGCCGAAAATCAACACAGACCTTTGGATATCAATCATCGGAATCAAAGCAATTAATGAAGAAGTGAACCCCCTAGGCAAAGCATGGCACAGAAAAAGGCTTGCACTGCAGAACAAACGTCAGGCTCAATGAAACTCCAGCATGAGTGAAAGAAATGACCTATAAACCCATCAGGTCCGGGGCGCTATCAGGAGACAGAGACATGACGACCCTTTTAATTTCTTCATTGGAGGGAATAGAGCAAAGAATATCATTCTGATTGATGTCCAGGATGCAAGGGATAATACCAAATAATTCCTGATTGATGCTGTGAGTATCCGACGTGAATGCCTTGGAAAAGTGCGAGACAATAAAGTAGCAATATCATCTTTATTCACCACAGGATCACCATCATCATTATTGACTTGAGTAATCATTGGTTTTCTTCTACGGGAATTTCAATAACCATGGTAGAATTTGGTGTTACCATCACCCTCTTTCAGCCATTTCAACCTGGATTTTTGTCTCCAAAAAATTTCTTCCTGAGAATGATGTGCGCACAAGAGTCTGATGAGCTTCATGAAGGAGGTCACTTTTCATCTGAGAAGAATCTACATCAAACATAGATTGGGCAATCTGGAATTCATCTTCCGCAATCAACACATTGTCTATAATATCTTAAAAACATTTTTATTCCATTCACGGAAGAAGGATTTCATGTGTGTCAATACCTACCTCTAATAGGTCAATTCTATCTATTTAACTGATCCTTGGCAAGATTATCATACTTTACTATGAGATTTTCGTGATGCATTCTTCCATTGATTATTCGATAAAGATTGGAAGATTAAACGTATTTAGTACCCAAAAGCGTATATCAGTCCACATGCTTGTTGTTCATATGTGAACACTTGTTGTTCTATTATGCAGATAAACCTACTCCTAGACGTAAATTGACGATAAGATTCTAAACTTTGAGATCAAGTTGGATGTTTCATTTTCTTGGGTTTTAAAGTGACTATACCAACTTGATACACGAATACCACCGTAACTACAATTGTTTAAACTTCTGAATAACTATTCCGAGCCAACTTTAACCAGTATGACCTAAATAGACCAACCACTACCATGGTTAATTTGGTATCTGAAAACTCTATTTAATTTCTATATTACAACTAAATAATCTAGAGTGCTTTTAGGTTCTAATTTTCGACTGGATACACTGGTTCCAACTAGCCATTCAATATTTCAATTTGAATACCAGTTTCCAACATGAACTTCTCATCTTGCATAACTGTGCTACCACTTGAAACTCCAATCATTTACAACTCTACTATGATTCTTATGATACATAACCTTGTACATATGCTTTATCCTTGAAACTCTGAATTGATGCATGAATAATTGTCTGGAGACATAACTATAAGGAATGTTTACATACTTGTTCGGTTCTTCAAACTCACCTATACTGAAATGCCTGTGTAAATAGGGGCCGATCAGTGCTTGGGAGGAGCACCCGGATTCATTTATTGGTCGTACGGAATGATATAGACCATCTGCTTTTAGTGCTTGACATCGGCACTGCTACCTTCTTGATTGGTGGATATTCTAATATATGTTATTGTTTCCTTCAGCATGATTCAACTAGTTCGCATTTGTCACGAACAGCCAGTACATGTTTAGTGAACTGCTCGGCAGTTATCACACATTTGATAAATGACGGGATGTCATTACATCCCTGCTACTTGTTATTCTGGCTCAGTTCATTAACATATCGGTTTATTCCTGTTACCATTATCTAAGCATAGTTCAATGTTCTTACGTTTTGATTTGCATTATCTTCCATTTCATTGAACACAGTTATTTGTTATCCTCATGTGCAACAAATTGTCCTTGATTCCAATACCCATTTCCTTGTTATTAGAGGATAAATCCTACTAGGCAAGGTTGTTCATACCTACTCTTTTTTCAAGTTATCATCAGTCCTAGTAGGCGGGACGATGGGAATTGTGTGCTAAGAGTTCAACCCTTGCTACGTCTACCCTTTTTATTTATAGTTTGAGAATTAGGTAATTCCCTAGTTCTGAAGAATGATAGTTAATTATTTTTATTTTAGGTCTTGACCTCGGGCAATTCCTGCTCAAAAATTTTTGAGTTTACTCTTGATTCCCTGTTCGGTTACATCTCGACATTTATCAAAATATTAAATGGCGGGACGTGACAGTGGTGGTATTATCTTCCATTTATTCTTGTCACTATTATCTAAGCATTGTTCAATGTTCTTACATTTTGATTTGCATTATCTTCTATTTCGTTCAAACATTGTTATTTGTTATCCTCATGTGCAGCAAATTTACTTGATTCCAATATCTATTCCTTGTTATTAGAGGATAAATCCTACTAGGCAAGGCTACTCATAGCTACTCATTTTTCAGGTTATCATCACTCCTAATAGGCAGGACGACTGGAATTGTGTGCTGAATGTTCATCCCTTGCTACATCTACCCTTTTTATTTATAGTTTGAGAATTAGGTAATACCCTAGTTCTGAAGAATGATATTTAATTATTTTATTTTAGGTCTTCACCCCAAACAATTCCTGCTCAAAAATTTTGAGTTTACTCTTGATTCCCTGTTCGGTCGCATCTCGACATTTATCGAAATATTAAATGGCGGGACGTGACAGAGCTGTATCTGAGCATGGTTCAAGGATTTAATAACTTAAGAGTTATTGATCTTCAATACCCTGTAGTGACCTATGAGAATGGGTAGAAAGTCTAAGGGTAAACTAGTCAAGTATAGTTAGTGGTAGTTTGATCATCCTCAATTTCTCAATTTTGTGTGAAAAGAACGTAATTAATCATAAAGAGCATATATCTTCTTGATCTTTTTTTTGGTAAATAGGTCATTAGAAAAACGTGACAGCAAACCTGGTCACGCCAATGCCCAAGGAATTTTATATAGAATTATGGTAGATTACATAAACATCGGGGCATAACCCCGAAGTATCCAGTTAAAACAGTCTAACAGAGGGCGTACCAACTTTATCAAGAATAGCTGGGCCTTTATAGGAGGTAGGAAGGGAGGTAAAAAGTGGAAGACCTTATTAAAACCACCTAGGCAAGCGTGGTTAGCAAGTCTGTCCGCCACTTTATGGATTCATTGTATACATGAATGATTTTTGCCTTTATTCTAGCAATCTGTTCCTTGACTAATCTCCACCACCACAAGCACCTCCACGCACGACAAACTCCCTTGACAATCGATTGAACAAGTGACTTAGAATCAGAATAAATCACATTCACTCTATAACCATAGAGATCAGCTAGTCTCAGCCATCACACAAAGCTCTGGCCTCCGCCAATAAACTATTACCAGTACTATAATGGAAAGAAAAAGCCAACTGAACATCCCCAAATGCATTTTTGATGCAGCCGCACCCCCCCCCCCCCCCCACAAATACAAGGATCCCCTTGCAAGCACCATCCACGTTGAGGCAAAAATGGAGTTGAGGAGCAACCCATCTAACTAGCAAAGGCTTTTTTAACTTCACAGGGTTTGAAACCAAAGGAGTATAAAATCCTCAGTTGGTTAACTGAAATATCATCTTTAAATTTCCTGTTTTGAATGGCCACCTTGACGTTGAAAATTATATCATTGCATATACGATTAATAGATTTTTTCCTGCCTTCAAAACGCTATGTGCTCCTGGCCTTTCATACTTCCCACAGCAATAATAGAACCATATATACAGAAATAAAGCCAGCCGGAGACTGTTGATTAACCTCAGAGATAACACTCCAACATCTGGTAGTAATGCGGCTATGCAGGAATACTTATCCCCTAAAATAGGAGCAACCCATTTCTAGAGCAAAGATGCAATATCCCCATAAATAAAGGGATGGTCCAAATCTTCCATAGATGTTGATAAACAGCAGGAACATTAATAAGCAAGATGAACCCCACAATCCAATAATCTGTCATCAGTGGCCACTGCCCGGTTAAGCAATCTCCAGCAGAAAAGAGCTGCTCTTGGGTGATACGATGGCAACCACAGCTTTTTCAAATGAGGGCGATTACACTCCCTCTGTCTGATAATTTGAAAGACAGATTTTGTGGTGAATAAACCATCATTGGCCCCAGTTCAGACACATAAATCAGGTTATCTGACAACTTAATTTTCTGCACAACATTTTGAACAAAAGGATGTTGACGAAGAGGATGGGTGTCCTGGGCCACAACATCCTTGACTGAGGCACTTGTTGGTTGAAAAGTTAGAAGAGAAGACAATGGCTGCTTTCCAATCCAGTTTTGAAAAGGAAATTAATCCTTTCACTGTTTCCTAGAATCCATCTGGTATTATTTAAAATAAGAGATTTCACCATGGAAAAAATCTCATTAGGGACACAAACCGGGAAAGCCTTAGTGCGCTCAGAAAAAGGAGTTTACAGAAAGCGACTTCGTGCATAGCTGGACCAAAGGGAATTGCCATGGATAGTATTCCGGACCAGCTTAGTAGTTAATGAAACTTGAGTGTGCCACAGACTTCTGCTTCCCAGGCCTCCCTCTTCCTTAGGCTGTTGAATAATATTCCATTATATCCAGTGCCGACATCTAGCTCCATCCGCACCACCCCAGAAAAAATTAGCACAATGGTGCTCCACAAAATGGATGACATATTTTGGTAAACAAGTGGTGATCGCTAAAATATAGGGATAGAGGTGAGAACATATTTGATGAGAACAATCCGACCTATCTCGGATAGCATCTTGGTTCTCTAAGAGGCTAAAGTATTACTAACCTTGTCCATAATAAACTTGTAATCTGAAATTAGATATCTCCCAGCCTTCATCAGGATGCCTTGATATGTAAAAGTTCCCTGCTGTAATTTAAAATAGTGATCTCCTTAATCCGGTTCACAGTTGAGTTCCTAGTTTTTCAAAAACCACAAAACAGCTTTTGCTCACATTTATTTTCTGACCAGATCATTTCTCATAAACATTAAGAAAATGCAGAAATCTCCTGATGTAGTTAGATTTCCCGTTCATAAAGATTAGAGTATCATCTGCATAAAGGAAGTGAGAGATAACTTTGCAACCCCTGGGTCCTTTAAAAGGTGCTACAGCACCATTGGAGTACAATAGTCGAATCCCATGACTCAGAGCCTCTTCCATAACAATAAATAATGTAGGAGCAAGCGGGTCCCCTTGTCTTAACCCTCTAGATGATTTGAAGCAACCAACCTGATTGCCATTAAATATAACAGAAAACCAGCAATTGCTTAGAAACATTCCTATGTAGGAAACAAATCTGGAAGAAAATCTGAATTTACGCATAACAGCAAAAAGGAAGTCCCACTCCACTCTATTTTGAAGATCACATTATGACCTCTAATCTTCCCGCTAATATCCTTCATCATGTGTCTAGCAATGGAAACATTGTCCAGGATAAATCGGCCCTTCACAAATTCACCTTGTTCTTCCAAGATGATCATTGACAGAATAGGTGTAAGCCTATCACAAAATATTCTGGATATAATTTTATAGCAAAAATTATAGAGACTAACTAGGTGGAAATCACCGAAAGATTGAGGGTCTCTAACTTTAGGGATCAGAGCAATAAGGGTCGAGGTAGCGCCCCGTGGAAGGGGGTACCCCTGAAGAAGTCTTGCACTGCTTGAGTAACATCCTCAGAAATAATACTGCAGAAGGATGTATAAAAATAACCAGTAAAACCATCTGGCCAGCAGATCCCTTACCATTCATCCCCCACAACGCAGCCTTGACCTTTTCAGCTGAAGGTAATGCACATAGAGAAGCATTAACCTCCTAGGAGATTTGTTGAGGGATGCACTCTAGTAAGCAGCTATCAATGCTGCAATTTTAGATGTGAGGAGTGTTTGAAAAAGGATACCGCTGCATTCTTGAGCATTTCTTGATCCTCAGACCAATTATCTAAGCCATGAATTTAAAGTATGTGGATTAATTCCTTCGACGGTTACTTTTGACAACAGCTTGATAAACGACAGTATTGCGATCACCATTATGGAGCTAGTCCATCCTAGCTTTCTGACACAACATTTTTGATGATCAGTCCATCCCCATATAATTTTATTAATTATATACAATTTTGGTGATTAACAAACCTTAACAATCCTTTATAAAGTTCATCCACAGGGAATAAGTCAAGCCTAATATGTAAGTAATTCTTACATTGTATCATTTAAAGTTCAGAGCAAGCATTTCCTCTAAGTATATATCGATTTCCTTTATGGCATGACGATTTCATAAGAAAAAGGACGATGTTATCGCTATAACGATTTTGGTCTCACAATGATTCATTAAGCGAAACAATGATTTCGATCTCGCAATGATTTGATAAGTGTAACATCGATTTCGATCTCACAACGTTTTCATAAGTGTAACATCGATTTCGGTCTCACAATGATTTCTTAAGTGTAACATCGATTTCGGTCTGACAACGATTTCGTAAGTGTAACATCGATTTCGGTCTCACAACGATTTCGTAAGTGCAACATCGATTTCGGTCTCACAACGATTTCGTAAGTGTAACATCAAGTTCAGTTTCACAACGATTTCGTTAGTGTAACAACAATTCGGTCATCGTTTCTTTAAGAGAAACAATGATTTGATTGTTGTAACGATTTGATAAGTAAAAACATCTATTTGATTGTTATGACGATTCGATAAGTAAAAACATCGATTTGCTTATATTTGTACAATGATTAGCTTGTACAACGATTTGCTTATACATTGATTTGTTTATGTTTGAACACCAATTTGTTCAAACAACAATTTGCTAATGTTTGAACAACAATTTATTTATGTTTGAACAACGATTTGCTCAAACAACGATTTGTTCATGTTTGAACAATGATTTGTTCAAACAACGATTTGTTCATGTTTGAATAACAATTTGTTTATGTTTGAACAATGATTTGTTTATGTTTGAACAATGATTTTCCTATATTTGTATAACGATTTACATAAACAACGATTTCACAAGTTGAACAACTATTTCATTGTCATAACGACTTCATGGATTACATCGATTTCATACATGATATTCAAATATATTTTCAAATACTGTGAAAGTCAAAGTCTTCCCGTGTGCATCACTAATATCCTTGCATTTATTATGACTGTACACATCATCTGCATGTCGCATGTCTCAATGCTTTCTACACCCATGATACAATAGAAAATACTTTATCATTTAACAAAATAGCATTTCTATTTTGGTGTACGTTCTTACTGCATGGTTTCTAACGTTGACTGACAAGCATATAGATAGTCTAGTTGTCTACGGTTTGACATTTATTGTGTGCAGGTCTGTGTGAGTACCAAGTCTTACAATGTTGGACAACTAGAAGATGAAGGATATCTGGGTGAATCTTCTCTTTGCGCGCATGGCTCCAGAGCATTAAATGGCTGCAAGCATACCTGTCGTACATGATGGACCATGCATCCAACCTAGAGACAACAGCCATTTCAACGGCTATATTCTCAAGATAAGATATAGAGGACTGTAGACTCCCAGTTCGATAGTTCGACAACTTGAATTTTTATGTGATAGAGCCTTCAGATAATTCCTCAACGAACAAGAGAGCGCCTGCTTCATTCCATCATTTTTCTGTAGCTCTTAGCTATCGATCCTTCTTGCTAACCATGAGAGAGCTGTTGTAGTTCTGAGAGATTTTCTAGTGCAACTCTTTTCTCTCAAAGACCTTGCCTAAGATCAAGCATTTGTTGTAAGCTTGGTCTAGGGGCCATTCGCTTTTATTCACATCTGTTGTGAAGTTCCTCTTCGGGTTGTGAAGAGAAGACCTGTTGGAAACAGGTGGTTAGTATTCCCTTTGTTGAGGAAGAAGACCTGTGTATCAGGGTGTTTTGTAGCTCTTCGGGGTTTGAAGAGAAGGCCACCTGCGGTTGGATGTGTAAGGGTCCTTGAGGGGGATAGTACTCTTGGTTAGTGAAATCCCAAGTTGTTGCTTGGGGACTTGATGTAGGACTCCTTGGGATAGGAGGTCCGAACCAAGATAAAATTCCATGTGTTGTGTTATTGTGTGTTTGCTATCTTGTCTTCTCTATTACTAACACTAACAACAAATTTCAGTGTTTTTCTGTTAAGCATTTTTGTTAACAGGTTTTATTTAAACGAATTTCAGAATCCCATTCACCCCCCCTCTGAGCTTGCTAGCTGGGCAACAAGTGGTATCAAAGCCAAGTCTCTTCAAGAAAGAAGATCTCACAATCTGAAGGGCAAAGATAAATGGCAACTCAAGGGTATGCAGAAGGTCAGTCAGTCAACTGACCCCCTCTATTTGATGGTGAGGACTACAACTATTGAAAACAAGAATGGAATTCTTTCTCCAGGGTCTCGATTTTCAACTGTGGTCCATCATAGAAGAAGGAGACTAGTAGTTTTGAATAATAGAGAAAACTGGACAGATGATGATAAGAAGAAGATATCATTAAATTGCAAAGCAAAGAGTATATTGTGCTGTGCGCTGAGCAAGAAAGAATTTAATAGGATCTCAGCGTGCAAATCAACAATGGAAATGTGGGAGAAACTCAGAATCACATATGAGGGAATAGACAAAGTTAAATAAACAAGGATAGATATCTTAGTAGCTCAGTGTGAGAGATTTCAAATTCAACCAGGAGAAACAATCACACAAATGTACAGCAGATTCACGGATATCACCAATGGTTTGGCTGGTCTTGGAAAGAGCTACGACTTGGGAGATATGGTAAGAAAAATATTAAGATCTCTACCAGCTCTGGACTCCTAAAGTGGCAGCAATAGAAGAAGCTGACTTAAAGAGAATGTCACTTGAGAAGCTTATCGGGTCACTAATGGCCCATTAAATAAATATGGAGGGGCTTGGAGAATCCTCCAGCAGAAAGAAGCACAGCAACGTGCTAAAAGCTACAGAAGGAAGCTCTGAAGAAGAGTCAGAAGATGAAGGTAGTGGTGAGAATAGCGAAGATGAAGAAGCTCTTCTATCTAGAACACTGTAGCGGATATTGGCTAAGAAGAAATATCAATCTGGAAGAAGATATTTTAAGAAAGGGAAAGATTTCAGGAAACCTGAAGGAATAGAGGTTAAGAAGTCAGAACCTATATGCTACGAATGTAAGAAGCCAGGACACATCAAGGCAGAATGTCTGAAGCTAAAAAAGACAAAGTTCAAGAAGCAGGACCACTCGAAGAAATTCAGGAAATATAAGAAGAAAGCCATGGCAGCTGCATGGAGCAACGACAGCGAGTCAAGCTCCAGTGAAGAAGAAGAAGAAAAGGCCAACCTGGCCTTCATGGCAAACAAAGAAGAAAAGGTAACCTCTGATTCTTCATTTACTTCTTGTAAAAATCTGATTCTGATAGTTTAGAAGATGCATTTAATGATTATATAGTAAATATAAGATGTGTGTAAATTATTAAAAACCACCAGGAAAAGTCATGCATGTTTAGAAATCATAAAATCAGAACTAAAATCTGAAACTGAGCAGTTAGAAAAACAAATCTCAGAATTAAAAAGGAGAAATGAATTGTTATGTGAAGATCTAAAAGTTAAAAATGAACAAATAGAAAATCTGGAAAATCAGGAAACTTTAAATAAACTAAAAAAGAAAGTTGACACACTAACTAAGGAAAATGAATATTTAACTAATACAATTGAAAAGTTTACAAATGGTAAATCAACTGTAATATTAAAAGATCTAGAAGATCGAGTAAGAAAAAGCATGGTTTAGGATATACTCCACCAGATAATGAGGAAACAACAATACATCGTAAAATCTATCCAACGCCAAAATTGTAGATGAACAAAATACTGAATATAAATCCAACTTTAAGTACATCCCAATTAAAAAAATAAGTAAATATCTTGTGTAGTCATTGTTATAAATTAGGACATACTAAAATAACTTGTACAACTAAACACCTAAAATGGATACCTAAAAGGAAAAATGAGGAAACTAACCAGCAAGGACCTAAAATATCTTGGGTACCTAAATCCTAGTGTTTTAATTGCAGGGAAGCCTTAGAGCATCGAAGTGGTACCTGGATAGCGGGTGCTCAAGGCACATGTTAGGGAATAGAAGATTATTTTCTTCCATTAAAGATGAAGAAGGTACAGTGACGTATGGCGATAATGGAAAAGGAACAGTGACCGGTTGTAGACCATTTGGTAGCCAAGGCAGAACTCTAATTGAAGATGTGTTGTGTGTTCAAGGACTCAAGCACAATTTGATAAGTATCAGCCAGCTGTGTGACAAGGGTCACCAAATCAGGTTTCAAGAGTCAAAGTGCATAATTATGAAAGATGGTGTAACAGTGTTCGAAGCCTGCAGAGAAAAGAATCTATATGTGCTTTATTTAGAAGAGTTGAAGGATCAGGATGTATGTCTTGCAGCAAATAAAGATCAATCAGCTAAACTATGACACAGGAGATTGGATCATTGTAGTTTGGATGGAATTAGAAAATTGATCAAGCGAACTCTAGTGGAAGGTTTGCTCAAAATAAGCTCAAGAATAGAAGGTGTATGTGAACCCTGTGCAAAAGGAAGTGTGCAAAGTCATCTTTCAAGTCGAAGACAGTAGTAACCACCTCCAAACCATTAGAGCTACTGTATATGGATTTTATTCGGGCCGATGAGAACCACCAGCCTTGGAGGAAAGAATTTTGTATTCGTGATAGTTGATGATTATTCAAGATTTACATGGGTATCATTCTTGGAGCATAAAGAGGACACGTTTGACAGCTTTGTTAAGTTCAGTAAAAAAGTTCAGAAGGACAGGAAGTTCAGCATAATTAGTATTCGATCAGATCATGGAGGAGAATTTCAAAATGAAAGTTCACAGAATTCTTTAATGATCAAGGAATTGAGCATAACTTCTCAGGACCAAGGGCACCACAGCAGAATGGAGTACCTGAGAGGAAGAATAGAACATTATTAGATATGGTTAGAACTATGTTATCTGAATATAATCTTCCAAGACATTTCTGGGTTGAAGCGATCAACTCAGCATGTTACATAATAAATAGAGTGATGATCAGGCCAATCCTAAAAAAGACAGCATATGAACTTTACAAGCAAAAGAAGCCCAAGATCAGTCACTTCAGGATGTTCGGATGCCCTTGCTTCATCCACAATAATGGTAAGAGAGATATTGGTAAGTTAGATTCCAAATATGATGAAGGAATATTCATGGGGTATACTTCTAAACCTAATGGTTATAGGGTCTTCAATAAACAAAGTTTATTAATTGAACAAATTGTCCATGTTATTTTTGACGAATCTAACCCTTCCTTGAGAAAGGAAGTAGATAGTGATGATGATGATGCAGATAAATTATCCAAGAAACTGAAGGATACATCCATCAAGGATATTGAAGATCCACCCTTGGAAGAACTACAATAGAAAGAAATATCTCATAGTGATCTTCCAATGGAAAGGAGATACAAGAAGGTTCATCCAAGAGACAACATCATTAGAGATCCATCTGTTGGGGTAAGAACAAGAGGTAATGTTATTCCATGTGACTATCTAGCATTTGTTTCTCAAATTGAGCCGAAGATAATCAATAAAGTACTGTCTGATGAATCTTGGATTTTAGCCATGCAAGATGAACTTAATCAGTGTAAGAGGAACCAAGTTTGGTCCCTTGTTCCGAGACCATCAGATCATCCTGTGATTGGCACCAAATAGGTGTTCAGGAACAAATTGGATGAAGCTGGTGTTATCACTAGAAACAAGGCTAGACTTGTTGCTCAAGGCTATTCCAAAGAGGAAGGCATAGATTTCGATGAAACCTATGCACCAATGGCTAGACTTGAGGCTATTAGAATTTTACTTGCATATGCATCTGCATTAGATTTAAAACTTTTTCAAATAGATGTAAAATCTACATTTTTAAATGGTTATATAAAGGAGGAAGTCAATGTAGAACAACCTTCTGGCTTTGATGATGTTGATTTTCCAAATCATGTTTTTAAATTCATAAAGCATTATATGGTTTAAATCAAGCACCTAGAGCATGGTATGAAAGGCTTAGCGCATTTTTATTAAACCATGCTTTTATCAGAGGACATGTAGATAGCACTTATTTTTTAAGTAAAATTCAAAAATATATTGCTTGTGCAAATCAACGTGAATGATATAATGTTCGGATCTACTGATGAATCTCTGTGCATGTACTTTAAAAAGCTTATGCAGGGAGAATTTGAAATGAGTATGATGGGGGAACTTAATTATTTCATTGGACTTCAAATCAAGCAAGGCAAAGAAGGCACTCACATCTGCCAAGCGAAATACACCAAGGAATTATTAAAGAAATTTGGTTTTGACAATGCAAAGCCACTGTCCACACTAATGAGCACATCTACAAGGTTAGACAGTGATAAAGATGGTAAGAAAGTAGATCAAAAACATTACAGAGGTATGATAGGATCATTACTTTACTTAACTTCTAGTCGACCTGATATTTTATTTAGTGTATGCATGTGTGCAAGATATCAAGCTGATCCTAAGGAATGAAATCTCACTTAATATCTGTCAAAAGGATCTTTAGATATTTAGCTAGGACTCATGATCTAGGGTTGTGGTTTCCAAAATCATGCGAAATTAGTTTAGTAGGATATTCTGATGCTGACTATGCTGGATGAAAGGTAGAGAAAAAGCACCAGTGGAAGTTGTTAATTTCTTGCAGGATGCTTGATTTCATGGTCCTAAAAAAAAAAAAATTCAGTAGCACTATGAACAGCTGAAGCTGAGTACATAGCTTCTGGAAGCTGTTGCACTCAACTACTATGGATAAAACAACAACTTGAGGATTATAGACTGCACATCAAGACTATTCCAATGCTGTGCGACAACACCAGTGCAATAAATCTCACCAAAAATCCAGTTCACACTCAAGGACGAAGCATATAGAGGTTAGATATCATTTTATTAGAGATCATGTAGCAAATGGTAATATAAATATTTCTTTTATAGATACATTAAATCAGTTAGTAGATATCTTTACAAAGGCCTTACCTGAAGAGAGATTTACGTCTCTTAGAAGGGAATTAGGCATGTGTAATTTGTAATAGAATTTTCTCACATGATTGAAATAATAAAACTTACAGAATAATGCTTTTTCTCTCCCTTGAAATTAAGAGAATCCCATAATTGCTTGCGTCATAAGTTGCTATGACGATTCATTATTCTAAATGGCTTTATTTCTTGCGAAATCGTCTCTTTTTGTTGTTTTCTGCATTTATTGCGGCATCCTTTCAAAAGAAACTTCACCTTTTTTTTAATCTTGTAATCTATGCCATAACGATTCCACCTTTCTCTCTCATCTCTTTCGACTCGCCTGGAACGATAAACACTATTGATTTCGGCATCCTCTCTATGTGATTTTGAATGAATCCCTACGTTCGCGCCAAAATCTCTTGAGGGTTCTGTTCTACTCCTTCCTACAATCCTCCAGAACCTTCCCTGTTCAAATCCATGGCGGTTTCTGGGGTCTCCAGCACTGTTGGCGGTTACAGCTCCGCATTCCTCACATCAGAGTAGCATGAGAGGTTTGCAGCGGTGAAGACGAAGTTGTGCGGTAACAAGGCAGTACATGTGGCTGATTTGGAGAAGAACAGAATGCACAGTGTGGTAGCAGCAATACAGAGGATGAAATGGACCAGGATGGTGACTATTTCAGAAGCGAGCTATCCGGACCTGGTGAAGGCTTTTTTCACCTGTTTGAAATCCGAAGAGGACGGGTCCCTTACCTCCTTAGTGAAAGGTACCTCCATTCACATTACATATGATCTGTTGGAGAGTCTGTTTGGAGTGTCTACCAGTGGTCACAATGGGGTAGACACAGTCGACATTCATGTCAAGGGTTTGGGGATAATCGGAATTGAATATAAGTTGAATGATGGGAAGATGGACATAAATCAGCTAAATGCTTTCAATAGAATTTTGCATTTCATAGTCTGCCAGATTCTAGTACCTAGAAGCACATCTTCTCCACTTGCCCTAAGGCAGATTCTGATATGATGTTTTGGTGATTCAGAACCAAGTTATTAATATGGCAGAGGTGATTATTGAGATGATGAAGTTTGCTACTGCATTGATTTGGGACAATAAGAACAAGCTCAAAGTGTCCCTTCCTTATGCTAACCTGTTGACGAAAATCTTCTAGCATTATAATATTGATTTGAATGGTGAAATTTCGGAGAAGATGGGCCACGCTATCAGAGGTAGAAATCTGAAAAAGAGTGGCTTCTCATTAGTACCTGGTGTTTAGACCAAGACCTCAGTTGCTAAAGAAGAGGCTATCATCGGGGAAGCTCAAGAAATTCCTCAAATTCCAGAGGCAGAAGCAGAAGTAAGAATTGAAGCTCTGACAGTTCTAGTAGTCAAAGAGGAAGCTGTCAGATCAGAAATCCATGTAGTCCAGGAAGAGTAAGAAGAAGAGGCAGTAGAAATAAGAGTTGAAGCACCAGTGGCTAGTCCAAGAAGAATTGAGGAAATTCCTCCAGAACACATTGAGCCCATTGGGCAATCATCAGAGGTTGAGTCCCCTTCGATAGTAGTTGCATCAATTATTCAAGACATATTGGAGACTGTCTCTAATAGTCAGGGGGAGCAGGAAAAGTGTCATGAATAATTCCATCAATTCCTACAGAAGAAGTTGCTATAGATGTCGAGCAAGAAGATGTTGTTCAAGAAGTTGTGGCACTAGGCCACAGTGATGTTCAGGTAGAGGATGCTCCTGCTCAGAGGGAGCATGTGGGTGAGATGGTTGCAGATGTTCAGGGAGAGCCTGTGGCTAGCCCTCATGTTGATCAGTTCCAAGAAGGTGCATCTGCAAGCCCTTCTGAATCAGATGAAGTTGCTGCTGAGGAATCTCTTAGAGAGCCAGCTGTTGGCACCAGTGATAAAGGCAAAGGTGTAGCCACTGCAATTCCACTTCTTTCTAATAAGGCACACTAAAGATCAAAGAAGAAGAAGCTCAGAGTCAACCTCAAACCAGTAATTGAGAGATTAGATGCTCATGGTCAAATTCTTTGCTCTGTGCAATCAGATAATTCATCTATTTTTATGAGCCAGAGCTCGGGAATCAAAGAGATGGTGATGGTCAAATCAGCACTGAGGTGGATGAAAAATGAGTTGGGAAGTATGAAAACATTGGTGACGGATCTTTCGAAATTGGTGAGGGTGCAAATATCTACTCCTGTCCCTCCCGCTCCCACTCCTGCAGTGCCAAAGAGCAGTTCAGGGTCATCAGGGCCAATTGATGCAGAAGAAGAAGTTCGGCCACCAGGGCCAAGGATTGAAGAAGAAATCCGACCATCAGGGCAGAGTATTGTAGAAGAAGAAGTCTAGCCATCACAGCCAATTGGTCTTGAGGATGTAGGGCCAAAGGTTATTGAGGGCCAGCCAGCACAGGAAGCATCTAGGCCATCAGCTGAGCGGCCAGGGCCTCTAGGGCCAGTTGTGGATGAGCAGTCAGGGCCATCCGGGCCAGTGGAATCTCAGGATGAGCAAGGCAGAGTTGAAGCATCTGTAGAAGAGGCTGTGCCCCTAGAGCCCCCTTCTTCTCCTCTTCAAACTCCAGCCCCTCATTCTCCACCTTCATCTACCACTTCTCCTCCATCTCCTACCACCTTCAAACAACCCCTACCTAAGCACATTTCCTCACCTACACCATTTCCTGCCACAACCACCTCTTCTCCTACTTCCTCCACATTCATTCCTCCTCCTCCTTCCGAGGCACCTCCAGCATCATCCTCCTTAGTTGGAGCCTCCTCTTCTAATCCTTCATCTTCTGGACCATCCATACTACCTCCCTCTACTGCTTATTCTTTCCTTCATCCTCCTACTCCCCCCTCTTTTGTTACAATCATTCCAGAGGGTGCCCAACTTGAAGGTCTTTTTATCCAGGACATCAAAGATGAGTTTAAAGTAGCCATACTTCGCTCAGCCTTGTCAGTTGGCACTCACATTCATAGGACAGGCTCTTCCAGCCATGTTCCTAAAAAGAGAAAAATATCTTCCAACCTTGCCACCTCTTCTGAGTCTCGTTTTCCACCTCTTTGGTTTTCCCCCACTGTTTAAAATCGAAGAAGCTCTATCTATTGTGAATTCCTCTAGAATGCACATTTGCCACCATTTTTGCCCTTCCTCACCTTAATCTAACCGACCAACTAAATATTGTTCTCCCTCTCTCTTCTCTTTGCAAAACCGAACAGTCAAAAATCTTCTCTATGTGGGCACGGGGCCATCAGTCTTTATACAGGCAATTCATATCTGCCAGCTCTACTCAATTCCCACCCAAGGATCACCCACTCCCTCTCTCTGAGTGGTTTGTGATTCATCACAAAAATACCTAGGGTCCTTTCATCCAGAAGGAGATCAAGCTCATCAGGTACTTCATGATGTTTAATGATTACATCTATCTCCATAATCTGCCCGAAGTTCAACTTGGCCAATTCTGGCAAGCTATTTCTCTTCTTGGTTTGGATGCTGCTCATTCCACCTCCATCCAAGTGGATTTTGTCACTTTGGAGATACCAGATGTTGTGTTTCTGCTTCCACTTCATTCCTTAGTCATGGAATCTACAGTAGGCCCTATTATTTTTGAAAGATTTGCTAGGGTCATGGGGCGCATTTCAGTGCAGAAAGGAAATTCCCTTGCATTCCACAAATTTGTCTACCGGGAATATCACCGGGGCCACATCAAGTCTGATGTTCTTTCCCCTCTTTTGTCTGAATGTGAGCGGCTATCTTCATCAGACTGGGAAAGACATTACCACTCACTGCTCAGCAGCTTCTTGATCTCAATGCTTCTCAGGCCAGATCCAATCAACCTCCTCTGTCTGCAACACAATTTCTAGATCTTAACTCCATTCATCTTGTTCGAGACCCATTTGATATGTGGGTTGAGAGATACAAAGTCTATATTTCAATGAAAAAGGAACTGAAGCACCAGATGATCTTCTACCCCATTTCCATTGATCAGTTCCTCCAACATGCTAGCTTTGGTACATCCAGCACCTACAAAATGTCTCTTGGAAAGGATGAGTATGGAAATTTTGTGGAAGCTCAGAGGCAACTGCACATCCAGTGGCTGTTATGGGACCTTCCTACTCTATAGTTTATGCAGCCTTCCAAGGTTATCTTGAAGAGTAGGAATGCAAGACATGGCCGATCATTACTTGCTTTGCCTCCCTTCTGTCCTCTGCTTTCTACATTCCTGTATCTCCTTAGTGATATAATCTAATGTTTTCTTCTGGCTCCCATTTATCTTTCCTCTCTTCTTTCTTTGTCTACTTTCGTTTCTTCTTGCTTAAATGACAAAAAGGGGGAGAAAAAAAACATTCTGAAATATATATACAAACTTTAATCCCTATTTAGAAAATTATTTAAGTTTATTTCAGCTCATTACATGTTATGTTTTGTTATGTTTTGTCATCACCAAAAAGGGGGAGATTGATGATCAGTCCATCCCCATATAATTTATTTAATTATATACAATTTTGGTGATTAACAAAACCTTAACAATTATTTTCTAACAATCTTTTCTGAAGTTCATCCACAAGGAATAAGTCAAGCCTAATCTGTAAGTAATTCTTACACTGTATCATTTAAAGTTCAGAGCAAGCATTTCCTATAAGTCGATATCGATTTCCTTTATGGCATAACGATTTCATAAGAAAAAGAACGATTCTATCCCTATAACGTTTCGGTCTCACAACGATTCGTTAAGTGAAACAATGATTTCGATCTCACAACGATTTGATAAGTGTAACATCAACCTCGGTCTCGCAACTGTAGACATGCGAATTCGGCTCCACCACGGGAAAATGTCATATTGCACCATAATGCCACAAATGGCTTTCATTTTCCCTTGAAAGAGTGTTTTCCCCATTATTCTAGATCACCCCCATTCTTCCCTGGTGCTCCCCCTTCATTTCCAGGGTCCCTCGGGAACAATAAGCTTGAATTCCTTGTCGCGACGGGTATGGCAGCCACATTATGAAAGGCATCTGGGATGGTGGACGCGATTAAGGACCTTATCGTGACAGCTCTAACAGGCGCAAACTTAACGCGACGGTCTCTGGGGGCACAACCTTAACGCGGCCGGCATGACCACCGCGATTTAAAAGTCAAAAAGTTTATGACCCCGGAAGTCGCCGCACTTGAGAGCCTACGTCGGTAATCATGAGAAAATCTTGTAAATCGCATCCTGCCACCCATCCACGATTCAAAAAGGTCAAATCCTAAAGTTTCCAGTAGACAAGCCCATTTATGAGCTGAATGCCTTAAAATTTCCTCTAAGGTAATCGCGTCGGCCATGGCCGTCGCGTTTCAAGTCGCGGCAGCCTTGGTGAATGCGATTCCCCTCCTTATCGCGGCGCCCTGACAAGACGCGATTCAGAGACATGACGGCCATCATGCATATGTCCCATCAAAATTGTGTTAGTTATGTGTGTAAGACCCTCGAATTTCCGTCGTATTTTTCGTATTTATGTGTGTATATTGTGTTGAGTATGTATGTACGTATTTACGTGGATATTAAAATAGTATAAATACGTGTACATGTGTTTATATTAAACGTAAATAATGTATGTATTGCATGATGATAGTGTGAATATAATACCATGTACATGTTGCATGTATAGAAGCTTGGTATGCATGGTTTTCTGCATAAATTAGGGTTCTGGCCGAAGACCTTATTGGCGTCAACCCCTGGCCGCTGAGGTGGTGTCAGCGTCCAGCCCTGGACGCCAACACTCACTCCGGCGTCCAGCGATATGGACGCCAACTTCTCTGGCCTGCATGCGCAGCAGAGCTGCTATCTTCTGAAACAAGGCATGGCAACCATTGGGGGATGTCCCCCAACGGCTCTGAGGGTGTCCCATCACCTTAGTGAGTGGGGGAAAGACCCTCTTTAGGTCTGAACCCGAATTGGCTCACCCCATTCTTCCCCTTCACCCTTGCAAGAGGAGAGAGGTGAGAAAGAAAAACCCTAGAGCTATCTGTGAGAAAAACCAGTTTGAACCCCTAAAATCCGACCCCTTGAAGCTGGTTTTGGAGATCTTCTGCATCAAGGAGGGAGCTGAAGCAAAGGGGAAGGCTTCCCCATCACCCCTCGGCGTGGAGATCAACCAGGAGCTCGGAGGAAGGCGATCTTGGAGGTGCTTCTGCAACTTCTTGGAACTGCCCAAGGAGGTCTTCTTCGAGCTATAAATTTCTTGGAGGATTTTTAGAGAGGCAAGTGACCTATATATGGTATCCCCGTATGAGTCTAGGAGCTTTTTATGATTTTTGTGAAATTTTCCTCGAGTCCTAGACCCTCCATTTCACCCAATTTTCAGAGCTCGAGTCTGTGTTTCTGCACAGACCTGAGTAAACGGCAAGATCCCTGGACGTCTGTGATGAGCTTGGCGTCCATCGACCATGCCGCTGACTCTGAGTCAGCGGCAGAGACCGCCGCCTAGTTCTTCAGGACAGAACAGTGAGCTGTTCTGTCCTCTTATACGTTAATTTCATTATGATTTCCGTGATGAGGATATATGGTATTCCTATAAGCTATGTATTTTGTGCATTGTGGTTGTGAATGAATGTGGTGTGATGGTGAATGTGGAAAAAAATGGTGTCTTTAAACTTCTGGGCATAACTTGTAGATAATTCTTGCAAATTAATGTTCCATGATTAGGATTAGTTAAATGTCTTGTTTTCAGTCTATCCATGAAGAATTGTGGGACATGTATGTATGTTCTGAATTTTTGTAATTCATGCATACTTGTGGAATTGCTAGAAAGTTCGATTCGGTAAAATGAAAGCATGTAAAAATGGGTTGTGTAACGGATTTATAGATGTATGAATTAGGATGATGTTGTATTCTGAAATCATGCATTAGTGTTTTCTGTGCAAAACAGTAAGTGGGTAAATTTCAAATGTGTTAGACCCATATTAGCATAAGTTGTGAATAATATGCTAATTAGGTGTTTGATTTTCTGTAAATCCTATTTAGCTCAGAAAAATCTGAAAAATTGAGGGTATGATTTTGAACCTGAAAAAAACATGTGGTTAAAATTTCAGGTTATTTGAAACAGTAAATAAAAGGTTATGTGTTTTCATGTGAATTGTGAATAATTCGTACATATGATCGTAATGTGATTTTATTTTATTTAAAACAACATGATGGGTGTGTTTACTATGTGTTAAATCTTGAAAACTCTGTAGTACCATGTTAGGAAAAAAAAAACAGAGGTGTTCATGTGAGTAAGAAAGTGAACGAAATGAAGAGTGCCAAGTGTAAAACCATGTGTAAAACGTTAAATGTGTAAAAGTGTAAACTGTGCCAATGTGATACTGCTTCCGAGAAGGCAGTGGAGCTGTATCAGGGAAAAGTCCCCTGAGAAAGTTCATTGTGTTAAGTGACCCTAAGGGCATTAGGGGGAAATCCTGGAGGTGGACAAGTACCACTGGTTAGGGTGGAGACTTGTTCTCCCGGTCTGCGCAGTCCAAGAGTCACCATTGAATTGCCTAGATGGTGCCTATGTGTTATGTGATGTGAATGTGTCCTTCTTTGGTGGTTTGGACTATGTGTCACGGCACTAAAATAGTCTAAAGTTTAAAGTGTAATGCTAACTATGTTCCCCGTTCATGTGTGTAATTGTCCATGTTGATAACTCTCATGTTTGTTTCTTTATAAGGTTAAAGTTCATAAGTGAATGGATTAGAGACCATGTGATAGGTGAATGTTATATTTTTTTTGAAATCTGAAAGCATGCGTTATGTATAAAATTGTAGAACCTTCATGATAGGTTGAAAACTTAAATGGACTAGCATGCTATGTGTTGCTAATTGTATGTGCTTGTAGAAACCACTAGGACTTGTACGTGTATATCATGTATAGTGTTACTTGTTGAGTCCCTGGACTCACTCCTTACTTCGCGTACAGTGTAGTTGGTGACACGACACCGTTGGAGGAGACGGTGGAGACGGACTCCGAGCGCGGAGACTAGTTACTTGGAGCTTCTTTCGGATTGTGTAATTCGTCGTATGTACTTGAACATTGTATAGGATTATCATGAAAAGAATGTAATATGTGGACATTTGTATTTCTATTTCAGCAAATTAAATCATGTGAATTTTAGTTCCTTTTTGCAAATTGTAAACTGCATGTATGTTTAATGTGGATGATGAATGAATGGAGATAGTTCTCTTTTACTTCCGCTACTCTGTTATTTATATTCGCGTGTATCTCAGCTGTTTGTATCGTTGGGTAAATGTCCCACTGTGAGGACTCTCTCTCTATATCGACGTGGGTCGGTATGACCGTACCGGTTATATGAGGGCCGTCACAGAGATTGGTATCAGAGCGCCGGTTGAGATTACACATGAATATAACTAAGTCATCATCCCCATTGCATGCTAAGTGTGTCCACATGTGTAGAAAACACTAATAAGAAGTGAAAAATAGATAAGAAAATGGTTAGAAATCTTAGTAACCTAGCTCTAATGGGGCTGAAATTTTATTACAGCCATGGCTTCCCGTGGACGACGTGGAGGTGCGCCAGCTCGTGACGACGAGCAGAGGCGTGAGGAGCGGGCGGAGCAGCAGTCCCCGGCCCCACAGGGTTCTGTGCTTCCCCCACCACCGCCAGTGGATTATGGAGTGTTCATGCAAGGTCTGGTGCAACCCATGCAGACCCAGGCACACACTCAGGCAGCACTCCAGGCCCAGTAAAAATAATAAAACAACTAAGTAGTCTGCTATTTGAATTGTATGATATTGTGTTTATTGTATATTGCTTCTTGTTTAATGTAGCAGGCTCAGGCCCCAGCTCAGGACCATGGTGGACCTTCCATCATGGAGCGATTCAAGAGGATGACCCCACCCTCTTTTAAGGGGGAGAGTGATCCGCTTTTGGCAGAAAGCTGGATGAGGGAGATCGAGAAAATCTTCCGAGCTATCAGGTGTCCTGACGAGGACAAGGTGACCTTAGCCACAGACATGCTACAGGTATGCTTTAGTTATGCTTGAATGTTGGTTGTTATTTGTTAGTTAGAGCTTATGAAGGTGTGTTGCAGGAGAGAGCTGATGTATGGTGGTCCTCCCTACTGTGTACGCGCTTGAGGAGGGAGCAGTAGATGTGGCGTGGGATGCGTTCGTGAGGCTCTTCCGAGCCAAGTTCGTCCCAGAGCACATCCAGGACAAGATGGAGCAAGAATTCCTTTCCCTGACACAAGGATCAATGACCGTCCTGGAATACGAGGCAAGGTTTTCTGAACTCTCTAAATATGCACCGCACATAGTAGAGGATGAGCGCAGGAAGACCAAGAAATTCGTGATGGGTCTCAAACCATCCCTGAGGACGAGGCTCGTGGCGTCGACCACCGCACGCTAGACGAGGCCCTCAGCGCAGCTATAGACAGGAGGGAGAAATGGAGCAGTATCTAGAGGAGAAGAAGGCTTCGCAGAAGAGGCCGGCAGCGACTTTCCAGCGGCAAGACAAGAGGAAGACGGTGTACCAGACACCGCAGAAACAAGTGGCAGTCAGCAACTATCAGGTACCCTCTGTACGTTCCCCGGTGCGAAGAAGGAGTGTCCCCATTGTGGGAAGACCCATGGAGGTTCGGAGTGTTGGTTAATAGCGGGTAGATGCCTAAAGTGTGGGAGCAGCGACCACAAGATCAAGGATTGCCCGAGGCTTCAGCATGAAGCTCAGCGAGGAGCGCCAGTACTAGCAGTAGCGGCAGCCGCGCCAGCTACTACAGGACGACCAGGAAGGCCTCGAGCCCCAGCTCGAGTGTTTGCTTTAGCTCGTGAGGACGCCGAGCAGGCGGAGCATGTCACCGAAGGTACAGTTTTACTTTTCGGTGTGCACGCTCGGGTTTTGTTTGATACGGGTGCTACTCACTCGTTCATTTCCGAGCGGTTTGCTAGGCAGTTAGCCCTAGAGTCAGGCATAGAGTCTGAGGAGTTAGAGGTCCCTTTGCCTGTGCACCCCTGCGGGCACGGTATCGACTAGGAAGTGCATTCCGTCGTTACCTGTGTGCATTGAGGATAGATTCCTAGATGGGTGTTTCTTCTTGCTAAAGATGAAGGACTATGATTGTATCTTTGGTCTGGATGGCTAGAGGAGCATTATGCGTTAGTGGATTGTCGTAGGAAGAAGATGTTTTTCCGCATTCCTGGTGAGGATGAGTTCTCTCATCCCTTGCCAAAGAACTTAGCGGGGAAAGTTAGTCATCTCTTCCATGAAGGCGATGCGTATGGTGAACAAGGGTTGTGACACATTTCTTGCCAGCGTTATGCTAGTACCCGATGCTGGTTCGTCACTGACTCTTGCAGAGATCGATGTGGTGCAGGACTTTCCAGATGTCTTTCCTGATGACTTGTCTGGATTGCCATCGGAGAGGGAGATAGAGTTCACTATAGAGTTGCTTCCAGGCACCTCTCCTATCTCGAAGGCCCCATATCGGATGGCCCCTGCCGAATTAGCCGAGTTGAGGAAGCAATTGCAGGAATTGCTCGATAAAGGATTTATTCGCCCCAGTGTTTCCCCTTGGGGCGCGCCTGTATTATTCGTCAAGAAGAAGACGGGTCACTTCGGTTGTGCATTGATTATAGGAAGCTAAACCAGGTGACGGTGAAGAACAGGTATCCTTACCTCGGATTGATGATCTGTTTGACCAGTTGCGAGAGGCATCAGTCTTTTCCAAGATGACTTGCGATCTGGTTATCATCAGTTGAAGATTAAGAGTGAGGATGTGTCCAAGACGGCATTTAGAACCCGTTATGGACATTATGAGTTTTGGTTCTTCCCTTCGGATTGACCAACGCCCCTGCAGCGTTCATGGATCTCATGAACCGGGTGTTTAGTCCGTATCTAGATAGCTTTGTTGTTGTGTTTATTGATGAGTTGGGTCTATTCTCCAGATGAGGCCACACATCGTCAGCATTTGAGGTTAGTCTTAGAGGTTCTCCGTGAGAACAAACTGTATGCAAAGTACAGCAAGTGCGAGTTCTGGTTGCGCGAGGTTCACTTTCTCGGGCATGTTATCTCCGGCGCTGGTGTAGCTGTTGATCCAGCAAAGATCCAGGCAGTTATGGATTGGGATGTTCCCAAGACTCCTTCGGAGATTCGTAGTTTCCTTGGGTTAGCTGGTTAGTATCGGCGATTCATTGAGGGTTTCTCATCCATCGCCGCCCCTATGACAATGCTGACCAGAAAGGGTGAGAAGTTGTATGGTCTAAGGCATGTGAGCGCAGCTTTTAGCTATTGAAGGCTAAGCTTACTTCTGCTCCGGTATTGGTATTGCCCAGTGGTCTAGAAGGCTTTGCCATTTATACGGATGCATCTCGGATTGGTTTAGGTTGTGTGCTCATGCAGCAAGAGAGGGTAGTAGCTTATGCTTCTCGTCAGTTGAAGGAGCATGAGAGGAACTATCCGACTCATGATTTAGAGCTAGCAGCTGTGGTTCATGCACTAATGATCTGGAGGCACTATCTTTATGGTGTCAGATTTGAGGTGTTTACCGACCACAAGAGCTTGAGGTATCTTTTCTCCCAAAAGGAATTAAACCTGAGGCAGAGGAGATGGATTGAGTTCTTGAAGGACTATGACTTCGACCTTCAGTATCATCCTGGAAAGGTGAATGTCGTAGCGGATGCTCTTAGTAGGAAGAGGTCTTCGCTCCAGCAGGATTGGAAGATGTTGGAGGATGCAGCGTGCTCTATGACCGAGTTAGAGCCATCGTTGTGTCAGGCTTTTGTAGCTCAGCTATCCCTTAGATCCTCAGTCTTGAATGAGGTGATTGAGCAGCAGAAAGCCGATCCTAGATTGTTAGAGTTAGTGGGTAAGGCGGGCATTGCTCGTGATGAGGACGGTGTGATTAGATTTCAGCACCGCGTGTGTCCCCGATGTAGTAGATGTCCGTGAGCATGTGTTGGCGGAGGCTCATAGATCGCGATTCTCTATTCATCCGAGTAACACTAAGATGTATCAAGACCTGAAGAGATCATTTTGGTGGTCCGGCATGAAGAAGGATGTTGCGGATTATGTGTCTAGATGTCTAGTATGTCAGCAGGTGAAAGCCGAGCGGCAGCGACCATCCGGCCTTATGTAGAGGATGGATATCCCCGTATGGAAGTGGGAAGCTGTCACTATGGATTTCGTATCGGGTTTGCCTCGATCTAGAAGGGGCAATGACTCGATTTGGGTAGTTGTAGATAGATTCTCGAAGACTGCTCATTCTTACCTATGAAGAAGAAGCAGTCAGTAGAGAGCTTAGCTAGATTGTATGTTAGCGGTATCGTTAGATTGCATGGTGTGCCGAAGTCGATCATTTCGGATCGAGATCCGAGATTCACTTCGAGATTGTGGAAGGGTCTTCAGGATGCGTTAGGTTCGGAGCTTAAGCTCAGTTCGGCGTTTCATCCCCAGATCGACGGACAGTCCGAGAGGACTATCCAGACGCTCGAGGATATGTTGAGAGCGTGTGTTCTGGATTGGAAGGATGATTGGGAGTGTCATTTACCTCTTGTGGAGTTCGCATACAACAACAGCTTTCATGCTAGTATTGGAATGGCTCCATTCGAGGCGTTGTATGGTAGGCCCTGCAGATCTCCTTTATGTTGGGAGGACACTGGTGATAGGCAGTTGATCGGACCGGAGTTGGTTCAGGAAACTTCGGATAAGATTCAGCTTATCAGGAAAAGGCTTGTTGCGGCACAGGATAGGCAGAAGAGTTATGCCGACAACAGGAGAAAGGATTTGGAGTTCGAGGTTGGCGATCATGTCTTCTTGAAGATATCGCCTACTCGTGGAGTTGTCAGATTTGCAGGCATAGCAAGCTAAGCCCTAGGTTCATTGGCCCATATGAGATTCTCAGACGTTTGGGCAACGTGGCGTACGAGCTAGCTTTACCCCCAGCTTTGGCTAGCGTTCACCCGTATTCCACGTATCCATGCTCAGGAAGTATGTCCGAGATCCGTCTCATGTGATTAGTCATGAGCCAGTGGAGATCCAGCCAGATCTTCGTATGTCGAGCAGCCAGTAGCATTCTTGACCGGAAGGTTCAGCATCTCCGGAACAAGAGTATCGCGTCGGTGAAAGTCTATGGTGGAACTTCTCGCGTGAGGAGGCTACGTGGGAGCTTGAGATGCGATGAAGAAGAAGTATCCCCTTTTGTTTGAGTAGTGTCATTCTAACTTCGAGGACGAAGTTTCTTTAAGGGGAGAGGGGTGTAAGACCCTCGAATTTCCGTCGTATTTTTCGTATTTATGTGTGTGTATATTGTGTGAGTATGTATGTACGTATTTACGTGGATATTAAAATAGTATAAATACGTGTACATGTGTTTATATTAAACGTAAATAATGTATGTATTGCATGATGATAGTGTGAATATAATACCATGTACATATTGCATGTATAGAAGCTTGGTATGCATGGTTTTCTGCATAAATTAGGGTTCTGGCCAAAGACCCTATTGGCGTCAACCCCTGGCCGCTGAGGTGGTGTCAGCGTCCAGCCCTGGACGCCAACGCTCACTCCGGCGTCCAGCGATATGGACGCCAACTTCTCTGGCCTGCATGCAGCAGAGCTGCTATCTTCTGAAACAAGGCATGGCAACCATTAGGGGATGTCCCCCAACGGCTCTGAGGGTGTCCCATCACCTTAGTGAGTGGGGGAAAGACCCTCTTTAGGTCTGAACCCGAATTGGCTCACCCCATTCTTCCCTTCACCCTTGCAAGAGGAGAGAGAGCTGAGAAAGAAAAACCCTAGAGCTATCTGTGAGAAAAACCCAGTTTGAACCCCTAAAATCCGACCCCTTGAAGCTGGTTTTGGAGATCTTCTGCATCAAGGAGGGAGCTGAAGCAAAGGGGAAGGCTTCCCCATCATCCCCTCGGCGTGGAGATCAACCCGGAGCTCGGAGGAAGGCGATCTGGAGGTGCTTCTGCAACTTCTTGGAACTGCCCAAGGAGGTCTTCTTCGAGCTATAAAATTCTTGGAGGATTTTTAGAGAGGCAAGTGACCTATCTATGGTATCCCCGTATGAGTCTAGGAGCTTTTTATGATTTTGTGGAATTTTCCTCGAGTCCTAGACCCTCCATTTCACCCAATTTTCAGAGCTCGAGTCTGTGTTTCTGCACAGACCTGAGTAAACGGCAAGATCCCTGGACGCCTGTGATGAGCTTGGCGTCCATCGACCATGCCGCTGACTATGAGTCAGCGGCAAGAGACCGCCGCCTAGTTCTTCAGGACAGAACAGTGAGCTGTTCTGTCCCTCTTATACGTTAATTTCATTATGATTTCCGTGATGAGGATATATGGTATTCCTATAAGCTATGTATTTTGTGCATTGTGGTTGTGAATGAATGTGGTGTGATGGTGAATGTGGAAAAAAATGGTGTCTTTTAACTTCTGGGCATAACTTGTAGATAATTCTTGCAAATTAATGTTCCATGATTAGGATTAGTTAAATGTCTTGTTTTCAGTCTATCCATGAAGAATTGTGGGACATGTATGTATGTTCTGAATTTTTGTAATTCATGCATACTTGTGGAATTGCTAGAAAGTTCGATTCGGTAAAATGAAAGCATGTAAAATGGTTGTGGTAACGGATTTATAGATGTATGAATTAGGATGATGTTGTATTCTGAAATCATGCATTAGTGTTTTCTGTGCAAAACAGTAAGTGGGTAAATTTCAAATGTGTTAGACCCATGTTAGCATAAGTTGTGAATAATATGCTAATTAGATGTTTGATTTTCTGTAAATCCTATTTAGCTCAGAAAAATCTAAAAAATTGAGGGTATGATTTTGAACCTGAAAACAACATGTGGTTAAAATTTCAGGTTATTGGAAACAGTAAATAAAAGGTTATGTGTTTTCATGTGAATTGTGAATAATTCGTACATATGATCGTAATGTGATTATTTTGTTTAAAACAGCATGATGGGTGTGTTAACTATGTGTTAAATCTTGAAAACTCTGTAGTACCATGTTGGAAAAAAAAACAGAGGTGTTCATGTGAGTAAGAAAGTGAACAAAATGAATAGTGCCAAGTGTAAACCATGTGTAAAACGTTAAATGTGTAAAAGTGTAAACTGTGCCAATGTGATACTGCTTCGAGAAGGCAGTGGAGCTGTATCAGGGAAAAGTCCCCCTGAGAACGTTCATTGTGTTAAGTGACCCTAAGGGCATTAGGGGAAATCCTAGAGGTGGACAAGTACCACTGGTTAGGGTGGAGACTTGTTCTCCCGGTCTGCGCAGTCCAAGAATCACCATTGAATTGCCTAGATGGTGCCTATGTGTTATGTGATGTGAATGTGTCCTTCTTTGTTGGTTTGGACTATGTGTCACGGCACTAAAATATGTGTAAAGTGTAATGTGTAAAAGTGTATGTGACCATGTGTAAAATGTGTAAGTGATATGTGAATGTGCATGTGTAAAGTGTAACCATGTGAAAAGAGGAAATTGTGTAAAAAGAAAATGTGAAATTCTAGATGTGTAAAATGTGTATTGAAATCATGTGAGGCTAAATCTGAAACCGTATGAATTCAGCAATGCATGTTAGCAATTCCATGTTTGTGTGCAAAGTGTTTAGAATCCATGATTTGGAACAATTAATGAGTATGTGTGCAAAGTGGCATGATGGATTGTTCATAGTATGTTCTAAGCCACATTGTAGCTTTCATGTGTAGGTTTATAGTCTTTGAACCATGCGAAATCAGCAACCTAAAGCATGTGAAAAAGTCATGTAGGTACTTAAGAACATGTGGAATCCATGCTAACTATGTTCCCCGTTCATGTGTGTAAATTGTCCATGTTGATAACTCTCATGTTTGTTTCTTTATAAGGTTAAAGTTCATAAGTGAATGGATTAGAGACCATGTGATAGGTGAATGTTATATATTTTTGAAATCTGAAAGCATGCGTTATGTATAAAATTGTAGAACCTTCATGATAGGTTGAAAACTTAAATGGACTAGCATGCTATGTGTTGATAATTGTATGTGCTTGTAGAAACCACTAGGACTTGTACGTGTATATCATGTATAGTGTTACTTGCTGAGTCCCTGGACTCACTCCTTGCTTCGGCGTACAGGTGTAGTTGGTGACACGACACCGTTGGAGGAGACGGTGGGACGGACTCCGAGCGCGGAGACTAGTTACTTGGAGCTTCTTTGTGATTGTGTAATTCGTCGTATGTACTTGAACATTGTATTAGGATTATCATGAAAAGAATGTAATATGTGGACATTTGTATTTCTATTCAGCAAATTAATCATGTGAATTTTAGTTCCTTTTTGCAAATTGTAAACTGCATGTATGTTTAATGGGATGATGAATGAATGGATATAGTTCTCTTTTACTTCCGCTACTCTGTTATTTATATTCGCGTGTATCTCAGCTGTTTGTATCGTTGGGTAAATGTCCCACTGTGAGGACTCTCGCTATATCGACGTGGGTCGGTATGACCGTACCGGTATAATGAGGGCCGTCACAATGTGTGTCCTCAAGCCAATCATACTTGTACATTCTTGTTCTTTAATAATAATAATAAGGCTTTTATATTCATTATGTGTAATTCGTTTGCCGTTTCATTATGAAGTCCATGAATATGCGCAATGGATATTAATTATGATGAGATCATAATAATGGGATTAATATCCTTAAACGTATATCTTAATTGTTCCTAGTCGGAGGATATTCGAGAAGGACATCGAATATCCGGTAGACTAGTACAGGTTGCACCTGCTCATATGATGAGGGTGGCTGGTCCCATAGTCACTTGTGAGAGACACTAAGGTGAATCTGTAGGTTCTCATTAGAGAATGATTCACTGAACTGATCCGTTATGAATCGCTGGAAGGTATATTACCTAACTGTCAACCAGCTAGATTAATTGTCACAGTGGCGTGATTGGTCCTTAGACCTGAGACACCAAGGACACCTTGTCGGTGGACTTCTAGGTTTTAACCTTAACTTATAGATCTCTAGCCATGAGGTCTTAATCAGTTAAGCGTTCGGATCTAGCGGAATACCTTCGTAGGTGATTGTGTGGTCAAGGAGTGAATGCTCTAAGGAAAGATGCCTGATAGTCCTGGCAAGGGCAAGACTACTTATCAAAGGAGTTTTCTAATATTGCTATGCGGCATCTAAACCAAGTGAGTGCACATATTAGGGTTTGACAGTTGACCATACCCTAAGTGCGCTCGGGAGTATTTATGAGCGAGGGATTATAGTCACGTAGTATCTGTTGACAAAAAGGTTCCTTCATTAGGTTGCTGAACCCCAATGCTTTCGAGGATCAAGTGGTGTTGCTTGCACCCAACTTGATTGGAATCCCGGTCAATTATCGTGAGACGATAATTGATTGTGTAATTAATTAATAGATATTAATTAATTGCAGAAAGTCAATAAAGAGTTATTGGACTTAGGGGCTGAAAACTTGACTAGCACTTGGCCTAGAGGGTCACAGGCAATAGAGTTCCGAGCAGACTGGGCAGGATGGTCGTTATAGATAATAATTGGGTTTTTCTGAAAAACTGCAGTGTCTATAAATATATGTGGAGAGTCAAACCCTGGTCCAGGCTACAGGTCTTCTCTCTTGTCTGCCCCCCTCCTCTCTCTCTCCTTGGGGCGCCACCCCCCTCTCTCTCACTTCTCACGGGCACATGGTGGAGCTGAGATCTGGGAGACGTGGAGACCGAGGAGACCCTATCTACGTCCGAAACTCGCGTGGATACGTCTAAAGGCCGGACACATGAACAGCTTGAAGCACCAGTGCCTGCAGCGCTACCACCACCCCGGATTCGGGAGTTTCGCAACCCCTGAAAGGTAAGATCAGATCTTCCTGTTCGCAGGTTTCTGTTTTGTCGATTCCGACCACCGACAACGATATCAAATGGATGGATCATGTTTCCGCTGTGTTCTGAACGATTTCTTACAGTGGTATCAGAGCCAGTTACTGGCTCAGTCGGAATCGGCGCCATATGTACTTATTTCATGCGTTTTTGTAAATTCACGTTCTACATGAATCGCCAAGTTTGCTGCTTTCCCGGGTCGTTCATGGGATGAACAACTGCTTCTTGATGTTTGAGAATCGTTCTCGTATCAAGGGCCTCGCGAAGAACCCTTTGTGACGTCGTTTGGCCCTCTGTAGAGGTCACACACGGCCCTCTGCAAGATGCCGCCGCCATGCTCCTTGGACAGTCCAAGATGGGGGAGATTTCTGCAATTTTTGGGTTTTTCGGGATGGGTTTCTGGGGTTTGGGGCGCCACCGCACCGGCGTTGTCGGCGCTGTCTGCGACCGCTAGTGGTGGCGCGGAGGCCAGCGGGGTCGCCCCCCGCGCCCTGCGCTAGGGTGCGGCGGTGGCTAGGGTTTCACCCTAGTCGCGCCCCCCCGTTTTCGGGCAGAGGAGGTGATCTCGCGCGGGTCCCCCACGGGCCGCGCGCGGGTAAGTCCGGGTGGACCCCCCACGGGTCCCGAACGGGCCGCGGGCAGATCCTGCCCGCCCAGATCGGACCGGCCCAACCCCCCCCCCCCCCCCCTTATAAGATTTTAAAATGTTTTTAAAGTGTTTAAAAGCCAGAAAAAATCTTTAAAATGCCAAAAAATTTTGAAAATTATTTTTAAAGTTTTAAAATTGTTTTTGCTCTCTGTAAATTAATATTCAAATGTTTGACTCCTTACTTAATTAGTTTAAGGGAATTTTAAATTGTTATAGTTATTTCCTATATCTAATTAATGCATGGTAATTAATTTAAGAATGTGATTCTTATTAAATTAATTAACAAAAATTTGGCGGATTCATGCAGTAACAACGAATGGCATTTATCTAAAGTGTTTAGATGTTATCCTTGTTAGCTAGATTGTTTAGTTAAATGGTTTCAAAATATAATTAGTATATTTTTGAAATTAATATATTTCAGAAGTAATTATGCAAATTGCTTATTGATCATGTTTGTGTTGATGTATGGATGGATGATCATGGACCTAGATTTCATGTGATGATTGTTATGGTCTATTAAATCCAGGTTGTACATTCTATCTCCTTCATGTTATGTACTCCCCTTGACTTGTTCAAGGTTTGTTATTATTATCTGATGTATATTTATGGGCCTGCGAGTCCATTTAAATGTTACTTAATTTTAAGAAGCGGATTGGCGGAGATGGAGGAGTGTACCATGCAATACCTTCCTGGAGATAGTGTTACATCAATCAAGACCATTTGATGCGAGGCAGCCATATGTTTGCCATTTAATTGTGGATTACCAGCTGGCTCTAGTAATGCCACTCTAGGTGAAAGTCCATGATCATCCATTGTTTTCCTTCATATATGTGATATATGTGGAATGTGCTTATGATATATATAATTACTATAGAATGATATACCAAATTCTATATATCAATAGCACCAGATATAGAGACCAAGATACAATTGTTAAATCCCTCCTCGTTCAAACTTTAATCGTAGCTAATCATTTAGAATGAATTATGTGGCCCTCCATCATTATAGTTTTAGGATTTGCATTAGATCGGAAGTTTGTGGTGCTATCCACAAGGCTTGCCAAATCTGTGACAGACCTAAACTAGGCATGTGATGCCTTAAATGGGTAGAGGAATGGTGTACTTTGTTGTGCTTGTTGCCCGTTGGCTAACCCAGAGGGGGGGTGAATGGGTCTTTAAAAATTTATCTGATAAAAACCTGAACTCAAACAAACATAAAGAGTTCTTGAAAGGAATTAGTAATGGTTAGTAAAAACAACAATCACACAAAGAAGACAATCACACAACACACAGATTTATCCTGGTTCGGATCTCCTCTCCTTAGGAGTCCTACGTCCAGTCCCTGAGCAACCCTCAGGATTTCACTAACTCGGGTACAGTCCCCCTATGGACAAAAACACCACCCAGCTTAGCTGGTCTTCCTTCACCCCTGAAGGGAACACAACACCACCCTGAAACCACCAGGTCTTCCTTCACACACGAAGGAACACACACCACACCCTGGAAACCACCAGGTCTTCCTTCACACACGAAGGGAAAATTCTTGAGAGAAAAAGACTAGCCCCTAGATCAAGCTTTTACAAAACTCAATCTGAAGCTACAAGCACTGAGAGACGAAGATCTACACAAAGTGCACTCTCTCAGAACTAGACTAGCTCTTCCTTAATTTTTCTTCTCACAGCACAGGGAGCTAAGAGCCAAGATTGAAAAGACTGAATTTCTGGCTCTAGAGAAAAATTCGAAGACTTGAAAACTGCAGAGTTCTAGCCACTCTTCAATATGAATTGAATTTTGCGATCGTTGTCTTCCAGCTTCATCTTGTATTTGTATCTCCGATTTGAATGAGGACAAGGAGATGACCGTTGTCTCACAGCTTTGGTGTACGTTAGACTGAAGGTTTTGTGGAAGCTTCCTGTCAACAGTCTTTTGTTCTTTGGAGCACGCAAAGAGATAAGATCTTCTGAGTTTGCTTGTAGTTCCTTCTGTGTCCGTTGTTGTAGGATAGTACATCCTTAAGGTTCTGCAAGGTTGAGCTTTAATGGTAGACAGCTATACTATCTCCAGATGTCAATCAACGTCAAAGCAGATAGACACAAAATAGTAGTAATACTTTATCGTTCTAAAAGATGCATGCAGAGAATACACCAGAATGGAAGATATGTTCTGTGTCCATGCAGAGATACGTTCAGTCTTTATTAAATGCATGGCAGTCAATCAGACGAGATGCGACTTTGACTATTCAACGTAGATTAAATCAAGGAAAAACGTTTAATTAATGGAAACATGACTTATGCAGTCGTGTGAAAATATGATAGAATCGTTATGATCAAGTTGCTGTAGACTGATAAGAAGTCGTTATGATAACTTATGAAATCGTTACCACAACCAAGTCGTTCTATAACAGATGATAAAAGAAATCGTTATGAAACATGGCAAGTCGTTGTAGCTCTAAAAGAAATCGTTATGAACATGGCAAGTCGTTGTAGCTTTCTAAGAAATCGTTACGACAACTTACAGAGTCGTTATGACAAGCAAGTCGTTATAACTTCTGAAGAAGTCGTTGATAACTTACAGAGTCGTTATAATGAGCAAGTCGTTATAACTTCTGAAGAAGTCGTTACGATAACTTACAGAGTCGTTATAATGAGCAAGTCGTTATAACTTCTGAAGAAGTCGTTACGATACTTACAGAGTCGTTATATGAGCAAGTCGTTATACTTCTGAAGAAGTCGTTACGATAACTTACAGAGTCGTTATAATGAGCAAGTCGTTATAACTTCTGAAGAAGTCGTTACGATAACTTACAGAGTCGTTATAATGAGCAAGTCGTTATAACTTCTGAAGAAGTCGTTACGATAACTTACAGAGTCGTTATAACGAGCAAGTCGTTTTAACTTCTGAAGAATTATTATGGCTCTTCTGAGAAAGATGTATGTAAGACTTACCACAATGCTTGACTTTCTTTGGGTAATTCCTGTGCTTATGGCTAGATAAACAAGGTTAGAGAACCTTTTGACAGTGTTTTGTTATCACCAAAATAGGCAAGTAATTAATTTAAAAGTACATGGGGATGGACTGTTCATCAATCTCCCCCTTTTTGGTGATGACAAAACTATGATCAATATTTAAGTAAAACATGATTAAAGTACTTGAGTCATGATTCAGGAATGTGTCAGACACAAGTAGGTATCAATCATCTCCCCCTTTTTGTCATTAAGCAAAAAGCAAAAGGAAGAGACAAAGAATAAGAGACAATGAGGAGAAGGAGCACAATCCATTCATTAAGATTGAGGAGGTACAGGCAAATAATAAGCAGGAGAGAGAAGGGAGGCATAATGAGAAATAGCTTCCCAGCTTGCTCTTCCTGACGCTTGAAGAATTGCCTAAAGGCACCGCTCTCAATGGAGAAGGATGGTCCCATGATTGAGCCATCTTGGATAGATAGAGGCTGCGCTGCTTGTAAGAAACAGGTCATACTCGTCTGGATCCATGGAGGTGCAGGTGATGATTGTTTTACCAAAACTTGCACAGGCAAGAAACTGGTCCATGGTGACAGGGTAGAAAATCTGTTTGTCCTTGAGTTCCTGGCGAAGAGCTAAAAACACTTTGTATCTTTCAGCCCAAACGCGGTAGGGATCAGAGACCAGCTGGATTGAATTCATATCCAAGAAGGTTGCAGGAGAGATAGGAGCTTTTCCTTCCCTGGCTTGAGCAGCATTCAGATGTGCTAGCTGCTGAGCAGACAGAGAGTAAAACTTGGACCAATCGGAGGCATTCAGCCTTTCACATTCTGAGAGGGAGGGGCAAGGACAGCAGAGTTGACAAACCCTCTATGGTATTCCCGGAAAAGAAATCTAGGAAAACCACCTGAAGGCCTTTCTGAATCTTGATTCTGCCCATAACCCTTGCAAAATGCTCAAAAACGATGGAACCAACCGAAGATTCCATAATCAGGAAATGATCTGAGGCAGGAAAATCTCTTCAGGTAAATTAAGAGTGGCAAAATCTACTCTGATTTCCTCAGACTGCTCAGAGTGGGTTAGGACCTTGATGGCTCTCTTGAACTGGCTGAGCTGAACTTCAGGTAAATTGTTGAGATACCTGTAGTTGTTGAATGTTTGGAAATGCCTGACCAGCTTGATGAGCTTCTGAATGGCAGGAGCCCAGGTGTTCTGGTGGTGAACTGAAACCACTCAGAAAGGGTCAAGGAGTGATCCCTGGGTGGAAACCTTGCTGCCTTAGCCTGAAGGAAGCGACTGTACAGATCTTTATGAGATTTAGCCCATTGCTCCTCAGTTTTGGAGTGGGCTGAGGAGAAGATTTTGGATTTGTCGGCTTTAGACAGAGGAGTATAGGGAAGAATAACATCTAAATGGTCAGAGAGGTTAAGAAAAGGAAGATTGTGAAGAGTGGCAAAGACAACCTTTTGAAGGTATTCTTTGTACAGAGAGGTATGCTTGTGGGTGACTGTAAGAGAAAACCACAAGGGAGGGTAAAGAGGAGATGTGGAGGAGAAAGCTTTCGTTTCTTGGAGACAGTACTGGAAGAGTCTGTCTTGGAAAGGTGGTCACCTACCTTTAGCACAGATTTAAGAATGACCTCTTCAAACTCATCCTTGATTTTATCAAGAAAGGGTGAGTCGACTTGGACATCTGTAGGAATAATAGTGATAAAGGAGGGAGGTGCAGGGGGGTTCAGAATGCATCACAGAATTGGAGATCCTACTTCTGGAAGTGAAGATGTACCAGAAGAGGATGAGGCTCCAGCTGAGGATGCTGGAGGGGCCTCAAATTCTTGAGCAGAGGAAAGATGAGAAGTAGAAGAAACAGGAGAGGATGAGATGGGATGAGGAGGAAAAGGTGTGGGAGAGGAAATGGGCCTGGATCTGGGCTTTTTGAAGGGAGTGGAGCAGGTGGAGCTGTGGAGTTAGAGGGTGGAGAAGGAGGAATGGGAGTGTTGGTAGAAGTGGGAGCAAGGGGTGGAGGATCTGAAACCACTTCTTCAGGCAAGGGAGGCAACGGATCCAACACTGCCGGCCCTGGTGGCCCTGATTCCATCACAACTGGCCCTGATGACCTTGAATCTTCAGCTGGCACTGATGGCCCTGACTCTTCAGCTGGCCCTGCTGGCCCTGACTCTTCAGCTGGCCCTGCTGGCCCTGACTCTTCAGCTGGGGCTTCTGCTGCTGCTGCTGACTGCCCGGAGGGCTCAGGTACACTTGAGTGAGGCTCCTGAGCTGCTGGAGGAGCAGAAGCTTGAGCTCCAACTGCCTGAAGGATGTCAGATAGCAAATTCTTCATGGTCCCCATTTCCTGATGAAACCATGTCATGGCAGCGAATCTGAACCAATTCCTTGCGGGCTGAAGCTTGGCTTAGAAAGATGGAATTCACATCAGTCTGAAGTGAGCAAAGCAGCTCACCCTGAGCATCCAACCTCTCAATCACAGGTTTTAAATTGATGATAATCTTTTGCTTGACCTGTCTTTCAAATGGTGCATCAGCTAAAAGGGGTACTTCAGGAGCTATATCTTTCTCTTTGCCCTTTGTAGCTGGAGGAGGTGGATTATTGTCCTCATCAGAGCTTGATGAACTAGCTGTCTCCCCTTCTCTTGCATCCAAATTTTCAGACTCTCTCTGGTCTTCCTCCTGATCGCTAGTGGCTGGAGGTGCAACATCTGGTCCTCTTGGGATTGCTCCCCCTCAAGTGGAGCATCTTCTGCAACTGCACCAGTCTCCCCCTGACAGGGAGCATCCATTTCCATTGAATTATCCTTAGGATTTTGCTGCTCTTCTTCTACTGGACCGTCTACAAAGATGTGGCCTGATGCCACAGACTGCTCCATAACAGGCAGATGTCTTCAGGAAGAATGTCCTCAATTCTCCTTTAACAGGAGGCACAACTGGATCTGCTGTAGCTGGCCTGTCTTCCTCTGCCCTCACTGCTGTTGCTGCCTCTGACTGATTTCTGGCCATAGATGGCCCTTCCTGCTCTGTTTCTACAATGACTGGAACAGAACCTGATTCCAGTGGCAATTCGGGCATCACAGAATCTGCCTCTGACTGGGTTTGAGTAACTGAAGGCTCACCAATGAGACCTTCACCTTCTGCAACTGAAGCCTTGAACCAGACCCCATTGACTACTGAAAAACCGCTCTTCTTTAAGTTTCTGGACCTGATAGCTTGGCCCATCTTCTCCACAACTGCCCCTGAGACATCTACACCGAAGTGTCTGAAGATTCTGGTGAGTAAATGGGCATAGGGAAGGGACACATTCAACTTGCTTTTAGTGTCCCAAATCTGCTCCCTGGCAAATTTCATTCTCTCCATCATCACTGCGGCCATATTGATTTCCTCATTTTTAATGGCCCAGTACATCAGATCGGAGTCAGCCTTAGTGCAAGCGGAGAAGGTTGCACTTCGGGGAACCAAAATCTGACAAACGATAAAGTGAAGGAGGCGGTTGAAGGCACTTAACTGATTGATATCTAGCTTGCCATCCCTCATCTTGAACCCTGGCCCAACAATCCCCAACCCTTTTCTTGGGTATCTACAGAATGAATTCCACTGAAGCCCGATATGCTTACTCCAAATAGCATCCTAAGCAATTCCTGGTCGATTCTGATTACGGTGCCCTTGACTGAAGAAACGAGGGCCCCATCTTCTTCTGTTCTTAAGCATACAAAGAACGCCTTTACCAGGTCCGGATAACTTACCTCTGAGCAAGTGGTAAGCCCTTTCCACTTCATCTGGTCGATCTTCTCAATGAGGCTGCTCATTCCATTTTTCTGCAGATCTGAAACATCTACTTCCTTGTGACCACAGAGCTTTGTCTTCACAAAGGTGAAACGCTCCTCCTGCGCTGGGGAGAGGTATTCGGCGCTGTAGCCACCCACACTTCCGGCAATAGCTGGTGCGGCCATGGATTCAGGTGGGAGAAGGTTTGAAGGGGTGACGAGAAGGGTGATGAGAGGAAACCCTCAAACGATTTCGCGGGAAGGAGATGGAAGCTTCAAATTTGCAGAGGGTAGAGGCAAGAGTCGCTAGGGCATCGGCTCATGCGTCGGGACGAAGAGGGGAAAAAGTGAATGAGGAAGAGGAATCGTTAACGCATCGATTTAAAGAAAATAAATGCTCCAAAAGGTGAGGCGTCAGAAAACGACAAGCGAGGTTGACCGCCTTGAAGAACTATGACTTATCGGACGGAACGCTTAAACTGAGACTTTTGAATTGATTTTGACACAGAAAGAGAGAGAGAGAGAGAACCTTCTTAAATTCTGAGAATTTTTATACCAGCTTTAAATGAAGATCTTTTCACAAAATACACATGCCTAACTCCCTTCTAAGAGATGTAAATCTCTCTTCAGGTAAGGCCTTTGTGAAAATATCTGCTAGCTGATTATTTGTATCAATAAACGATATTTCAATATTGCCATTTGCTACATGATCACGAATAAAATGATATCTGACCTCAATATGTTTGGTCCTGGAGTGCTGAATTGGATTTTTGGTGAGGTTGATAGCGCTGGTGTTGTCACATAGCAGAGGAATTTTCTTGACTTTGAGTCCAAAATCCTCAAGTTGTTGCTTTATCCATAAGAGTTGTGTACAGCAACTTCCAGCAGCTACGTACTCGGCTTCAGCTGTAGATAGTGCTACTGAATTTTGTTTCCTTGAGGACCATGAGATTAAACACCCTGCAAGAAATTGACAGCAACCACTGGTGCTTTTTCTATCTACCTTGCATCCAGCATAATCAGCATCAGAATATCCTACTAATTTTACATCACAGGAGTTTGGATACCATAGTCCTAGATCATGAGTCCTGGCTAAGTATCTGAAAATCCTTTTGACAGAAATTAAATGTGATTCTCTAGGGTCGGCTTGATATCTAGCACACATGCATACACTAAATAATATCAGGTCTACTTGCGGTTAGATAAAGTAATGAACCTATCATACCTCTGTAGATCTTTTGATCTACTTTCTTACCATCCTTGTCATTGTCCAACCTAGTTGATGTACTCATTGGTGTTGACAGTGGCTTGGTGTTTTCAAATCCAAATTTCTTTAGCAGTTCTCTGGTGTACTTTGCTTGACAGATGTGAATTCCTTCCTTTCCTTGTTTGATTTGAAGTCCAAGGAAGTAGTTGAGCTCTCCCATCATACTCATCTCAAATTCCCCCTGCATTAGCTTTTCAAAATACTTGCACAAGGATTCATCAGTAGATCCAAAGATGATGTCATCCACATAAATTTGAACCAACAGTATTTTTTGGCTTTTGTTTTTATAAAAAGAGTGCTATCTACTTGACCTCTATTAAACCATGTTTTGTGAGAAAAGAACTAAGTCTTTCATACCAGGCTCTAGGTGCTTGTTTTAAACCATATAGAGCCTTATGCAACTTAAAAACATGATTCGGAAAGTCTGTATCATCAAAACCCGGCGGTTGTTCCACATAAACTTCTTCTTTTATAAAACCATTTAGAAATGCAGATTTAACATCCATTTGAAATAACTTTAAATCTAATGCAGAAGCATAAGCTAGTAGCATTCTAATGGCCTCAAGTCTAGCCACTGGTGCATAGGTTTCATCAAAATCTATGCCTTCCTCTTGACAATAGCCTTGAGCCACCAGTCTGGCCTTGTTTCTTAGAATTACACCAGATTCATCCAATTTGTTTCTGAACACCCATTTAGTGCCGATCACAGGATGGTCTGATGGTCTAGGAACAAGTGACCATACTTGGTTTCTCTTGAATTGATTTAATTCATCTTGCATTGCTATTATCCAGGATTCGTCAGTTAGGGCTTCATTGACTGTCTTAGGCTCTAATTGAGAAACAAAGCGAGGTAATCACAAGGAATCAAGTTACCTCTTGTTCTTACCCCTACCGATGGATCACCAATAATGTTTTCAGGTGGGTGATCTTTCTTGTATCTCCATTCCTTTGGAAGAGATTCATGAGAAATTTCTTCTTGTTGCATTTCTTCCAGAGGCGGATCATCCTTATCTTCAAGTGATGTGTCTTTCAGTTTATTGGACAGTTCATCTGCGTCATCGATATCACTCTCTACTTCCTTTCTCAAGGAGGGATTAGTTTCATCAAAAATAATGTGTACAGACTGTTCAATCAATAAAGTACGTTTATTAAATACTCTATAGCCTTTGGTTTAGAGGTGTACCCCATGAAGATGCCTTCATCTGATTTGGCATCCAACTTACCAATATCCCTTTTTCCGTTGTTGTGAATAAAGCAAGGACATCCAAAAGTTCTGAAATGGCTGATCTTTGGTTTCTTCCCTTTAAACAGCTCATATGCAGTCTTCTTCAGGATTGGCCTGATCATGACTCTGTTGACAATGTAGCTGGCTGTGTTGACTGCTTCTGCCGAAATATCTTGGTAACTCATATTCACAAAGCATAGTTCTTGCCATATCCAAGAGAGTTCGGTTCTTCCGTTCGGCTATACCATTTTGCTGCGGTGTCCTTGGTGCTGAGAAATTGTGCTGAATTCCTTGATCATCACAGAATCTAGCAAACTTTTCATTTTGGAACTCACCACCATGATCAGATCGAATGGATACTATGCTGAACTTCTGATCTTTCTGGATTTTTCTGCTGAAACTAACAAAATTATCAAAAGTGTCATTTTTATGTTCTAAGAAAGATACCCATGTGAATCTTGAGTAGTCATCTACTATAACAAATCCGAAATTCTTTCCTCCAAGACTGGTAGTTCTCATTGGCCCAAATAGATCCATATGTAGGAGCTCTAAGGGTTTTGAGGTGGTCACCACCGTCTTTGACTTGAAGGAACTTTTAGTGTGCTTTCCCTTAGCACAAGGTCTGCAAACACTTTCTAATTTACCATTGATTTTCGGTAGACCTTCCACAAGGTTTCTCTTTCTGAGCTTGCTCATGCCATCCAAGCTGCAGTGGCCTAACCTTCTGTGCCACAGATCGGTTGATTTGTCTTTGCTGGCTGCCAGACACACATTTGCTCTTTGAGTTCTTCAAGGTAGCACGTACAGATTCTTCTCTCTATTTGCTTCAAAGATGACTGCTCCATCCTTTAGTATGCTGCATTTTGACTCTTGAAATTTGATTTGATGTCCTCTATCACACAGCTGACTAATACTTATGAGGTTGTGCTTTAAACCTTTGACTAACAGTACATCTTCTATGACTGTTTTTCCTTTGCTGTTAACTGATCCACTGCCTACTACAGTTCCTTTTCCATTATCTCCATAAGTGACTGTTCCTTCTTCATCTTGAAGATGGGAGAAAAGCTTCAGGTTTCCTGTCATGTGCCTTGAGCACCCACTATCCAAATACCATTTGGATGCTCGAAGGTTAGCCTGAAATAAAGACATCAAGATTTAGGTACCCAAGTTCCTTTGGGTCCTGATGGGTCAGTATCATTATTTTTACTTTTTATTATCCACTTCTTATGTCTTGTTGGACAGGTGGATTTTAAATGTCCTAGCTTATTACAGTGATTACAACATGATGTTATTGTCACTCTTTCTATGTATTTAAAATTCGCTTTATATGCCACATCTTGTTCTGGAGTGAACTTAGGAGTTGGATATTTTTCTGGATAGATTATTTCTTCTTCATTTTCTGGCGGTATGTAACCTAAACCTCGTTTATTCTTACCAGATCTTCTAGCACCTTTTAATAATAAGAATTCTTTCCATTTGTAAACTTTTCTAAGGTGCTTGCTAGTGTATTGTTTTCTTCATTTAATTCATTTACCGTTTTTCTTAAATCATCTGAGCTTTCCTGTTTTTCTAGGTCAATGATTTTCTGTTCTTGTCTTTTAAGTTTTCATAATAGTTCATTTCTTCTCTTAAGCTCAATTATTTTTTTTCTAGTTCTTCATTTTCAGATTTTAAATCTGAGTTGGTATTTTCGAGACATGTGATATTTTTCTTGCTTAGCTTAAGTAGTTTACACACTTCTTTATACTTATCGTAGAGTTCATTAAATGCACTTTCCAAATTATCCGAATCTGAGTCATTACAGGAATCGAAAGAGGAATCAGATGTTACCTTATCCTCGGTATTTGCCATAAGAGCCAGGTTGGCTTCTTCTTCTTCACTGCTGGAGCTTGACTCACTGTCTGAGTCGCTGCTGTTGTCCCATGCAGCTGCCATGGCTTTCTTTTTGAATCTTCTGAACTTCTTGGAGCTGTCCCTTCTTGTGATCATTTTTCTTTAGCATTGGACAGTCTGCCTTGATATGTCCAGGTTTCTTGCATTCATAGCAAAGTGGCTCATTCCTCTTCTGATCTTTTCCATCTGGTCTCTTGAGATCTTTGTTTTTCTTGAAGTACCTCCTACCAGACTGGAACTTCTTCTTCTTTGCCAAGATTCTCTGCAATCTTCTTGAGAGCATGGCTTCTTCATCATCACTATCTTTGCTATCTTCACTGTTATCTAAGGATTCTTCTGATGAGTCCCCATTAGCTTTAAGCGCATTTGACTGCTTCTTTCTACTGGAGGATTCTCCTAGTCTTTCCATGTTTATTTCATGGGCCATGAGAGACCCGATGAGTTTTTCTACTGACATTTTCTTAAGATCATTAGCTTCTTCGATAGCTGTGACCTTTGCCGTCCATGAAGATGGCAAGGATCTGAGAATCTTCCTTACCATATCTGCATTCTCATATGACTTTCCTAGACTTGCTAGGCCATTAGTGATGTCAGTAAATCTACTAAACATTTGGGTAATAGACTCACCTGTTTGCATTTGAAATCTTTCATACTGAGTGACAAGAATGTCGATTCTTGTCTCCTTTACTTTGTCTGTACCTTCATATGTAATCCTTAACTTTTCCCACATTTCCATGGAGGATTTGCATGCTGAAACTCTGTTGAACTCCTTCTTGCTTAGAGCACAACATAGAATGCTCTTAGCTTTACAGTTCAAGGAGATTTTCTTTCTATCTTCATCTGTCCATTGTGCTTTCTCATTTGTGACGACCAGATCACCTTCTTCCACTATTGACCAGATTTGATAATCGTGGCCTTGTAGAAAGTATTCCATCCTGGTCTTCCAATACGTATAATCTTCACCGTCGAACAAAGGAGGTCTGTTGACAGACTGACCTTCGAAGTGACCTTGGGCTGCCATGGATCTTTACTCTTCAGATCGTTGGATCTTGTTCTTTGTCGAAGAGACTCTCTGATACCACTTGTTGCCCGGTTGGCTAACCCAGAGGGGGGGTGAATGGGTCTTTAAAAATTATCTGATAAAAACCTGAACTCAAACAAACATAAAGAGTTCTTGAAAGGAATTAGTAATGGTTAGTAAAAACAACAATCACACAAAGACAATCACACAACACACAGATTTATCCTGGTTCGGATCTCCTCTCCTTAGGAGTCCTACGTCCAGTCCCTGAGCACCCTCAGGATTTCACTAACTCGGGTACAGTCCCCCTATGGACAAAAACACACCCAGCTTAGCTGGTCTTCCTTCACCCCTGAAGGGAACACAACACCACCCTGGAAACCACCAGGTCTTCCTTCACACACGAAGGGAACACAACCCACCCTGGAACCACCAGGTCTTCCTTCACACACGAAGGGAAAATTCTTGAGAGAAAAAGACTAGCCCCTAGATCAAGCTTTTACAAAACTCAATCTGAAGCTACAAGCACTGAGAGACGAAGATCTACACAAAGTGCACTCTCTCAGAACTAAACTAGCTCTTCCTTAATTTTTCTTCTCACAGCACAGGGAGCTAAGAGCCAAGATCGAAAAGACTGAATTTCTGGCTCTAGAGAAAAATTCGAAGACTTGAAAGCTGCAGAGTTCTAGCCGCTCTTCAATATGAATTGAATTTTCGATCGTTTGTCTTTCCAGCTTCATCTTGTATTTGTATCTCCGATTTGAATGAGGACAAGGAGATGACCGTTGTCTCACAGCTTTGGTGTACGTTAGACTGAAGGTTTTGTGGAAGCTTCCTGTCAACAGTCTTTTGTTCTTTGGAGCACGCAAAGAGATAAGATCTTCTGAGTTTGCTTGTAGTTCCTTCTGTGTCCGTTGTTGTAGGATAGTACATCCTTAAGGTTCTGCAAGGTTGAGCTTTAATGGTAGACAGCTATACTATCTCCAGATGTCAATCAACGTCAAAGCAGATAGACACAAAATAGTAGTAATACTTTATCGTTCTAAAAGATGCATGCAGAGAATACACCAGAATGGAAGATATGTTCTGTGTCCATGCAGAGATACGTTCAGTCTTTATTAAATGCATGGCAGTCAATCAGACGAGATGCGACTTTGACTATTCAACGTAGATTAAATCAAGGAAAAATGTTTAATTAATGGAAACATGACTTATGCAGTCGTTGTGAAAATCTGATAGAATCGTTATGATCAAGTTGCTGTAGACTGATAAGAAGTCGTTATGATAACTTATGAAATCGTTACCACAACCAAGTCGTTCTATAACAGATGATAAAAGAAATCGTTATGAAACATGGCAAGTCGTTGTAGCTTTCTAAAGAAATCGTTATGAAACATGGCAGTCGTTGTAGCTTTCTAAAGAAATCGTTACGACAACTTACAGAGTCGTTATGACAAGCAAGTCGTTATAACTTCTGAGAAGTCGTTACGATAACTTACAGAGTCGTTATAATGAGCAAGTCGTTATAACTTCTGAAGAAGTCGTTACGATAACTTACAGAGTCGTTATAATGAGCAAGTCGTTATAACTTCTGAAGAAGTCGTTACGATAACTTACAGAGTCGTTATAATGAGCAAGTCGTTATAACTTCTGAAGAAGTCGTTACGATAACTTACAGAGTCGTTATAATGAGCAAGTCGTTATAACTTCTGAAGAAGTCGTTACGATAACTTACAGAGTCGTTATAATGAGCAAGTCGTTATAACTTCTGAAGAAGTCGTTACGATAACTTACAGAGTCGTTATAATGAGCAAGTCGTTATAACTTCTGAAGAAATTATTATGGCTCTTCTGAGAAAGATGTATGTAAGACTTACCACAAATGCTTGACTTTCTTTGGGTAATTCCTGTGCTTATGGCTAGATAAACAAGGTTAGAGAGAACCTTTTGACAGTGTTTTTTTATCACCAAAATAGGCAAGTAATTAATTAAAAGTACATGGGGATGGACTGTTCATCAGTTCTACCACAGGCTACATCCGAATCTATGCTCGTTACTACGTATGATGTATGCTTAGACTGGATTTAAATGGCTGTTGTGCTATCCACAAGGTCATTAAAGTTTAGTGGCCGAAATAAGATCGGATATTGCAGAGTTGCAAGTATCAAGAGTTACCACTTTCAGATCATATATGGTTTTTATGCTATCCACAAGATCATGCTATGAGTCTGTGAGATTCTGATCCCACTAGGAGACCGTCGGCGTCTCCCTTTTGTATATCTGAGGGTTATACAGTCTGTCGGAAATATTGGGGGACTAATCTTGATTGAAGTCCTAATCTAGATTTATTATTATTAGAAACATCTTCTAATTGTGTTTACATTTCCTTTATAGATAAAATGTCGTCGGTAACCCACTCCGTGGCATACTGGATGTCAACAATTGACAGGCCCGAACTACTCGGATTGGCTCAGAAACCTAAGATTGTCCTCAGGTCTGAGCGCATTGCCTATGTCCTGGACGTGAGATCCCTGCTGAACCACCCCTAGATGCACCTGAAGGGGAAACAATTGAATTTGCGAAGTAGAAGGAGGATTCCACTCTGGCCTAATGCTACATACTAGCCTCAATGAGCAATGAGTTGCAAAGGCAGCATGAGAATATGGATGCTAGATCCATCATGCAGCACTTGTAGGAGCTCTTTGAAGAGCAGAGCGGGGTAGGGAGATATGAGATATCCAAAGCCCTATTCAGAGCTCGCATGGCAGAGCTCTTCAGTACAGACTCATGTGCTGAAGATGATAGAGTGGATTGAGAGGCTCGAGGGGCTTAGTTTTCCTCTTGACAAGGAACTGAGCATGGACCTCATTCTCTAGTCACTTTCAGAATCATATTCCCAGTTCATTGTGAAGTTTACAATGAACAAGATTGAGGTGAGTTTAGCTGAGATGCTCAACATGCTGAAGACTGCTGAGGGCAACCTTGTGAAGGAAAAGCCCACTGTTCTCATGGTTGGAAAGTCCAACAGAAGAGGAGAGCAGTGCAAGCCTTCAAGAAAGGCAATGCAAAGAAGCGTCCAAGCAAAAACAAAAAGAAGGACATAAGCAAAGGAGCAGAAAGGGCGAGTGCTTCCACTGCAAGAAGAAGGGGCACTGGAAAAGAAATTGCAAGGACTACCTTGCATTGAAGGCTGAGAGAAGAAGAAGCTTGGCGATGCTTCAGGTATCTATATGATAGATCTTCACTTGACTATTAGAGATTCTACATCTTGGGTTATAGACACTAGATTTGCCTCTCATGTCTGCAATGATGTGCAGGTGTTGACAAGTAGAAGGAAGCTGAGCAAGGGTGAGGTGAACTTGAGGCTTGGAAACGGTGCAAGTGTTGCTGCACACACTGTGAGGACAATGAAGCTCAAGTTACCCTCAGGAGATTTACTTTATTAGATGATTTCTACTTTGTGCCTAGCATTATTAAGAACAATATTTCTGTTTTGTGTTTACACAGAATGGATACAAGTTTACCAATGAGAACAATAGTTGTTCAGTTTATTTGAGAATAAACTAGTTGCGTTAGCAAATTTGGTAATGGTTTGTATCTACTTGATGTTTCTTATGCAATCTCCATGTTGATGTTTCTCCTAAGAGAAGTCAGAATAGTGTGAACACTGCCTACTTGTGGCATTGTAGGCTTGGTCACATTGGCAAGAATAGCTTCAAAGTTGCATAAGAATGGATACTTGGATCCATTTGATTATGAATCATATGCAACTTGCGAATCCTGTTTAATGGGTAAGTTGACCAAATCTCCATTTAGTGGACATGGAGATAGGGCCAAGGACATATTTGAACTAATACACTCGGATGTATGTGGTCCAATGTCTACCCAAGCCAAGGGTGGCTACTCATACTTCATTACATTCACGGATGACTACTCAAGGTTCGGATTTTTTTACTTAATGAAGTACAAATCTGAAGCTTTTGGGAAGTCCCAAGAATTTAAGAATGAAGTTGAGAAACACACTGGAAAAAGCATTAAAATCATATGATCAGACCGAGGAGGTGAATACTTGAGTACAAAGTTCACACAATTCTTAAAGGACAATGGTATCCTTTCTCAATGGACTCCTCCCTATACACCACAGATGAATGGTGTATCGAAAAGGAGGAATTGCACCATGTTGGACATGGTACGATCTATGATGAGCCATTCGCAGTTACCAGTTTCTTATGGGGGTATGCGCTAGAGTCAGCGACATATCTACTGAACAGGTTCCCAGTAAATCTATGTCTTCTACTCCATATGAGATATCGAAGGGTAGAAAGCCTGATTTTAAACATGTTAAAGTCTAGGGCTGTCCTGCCCACGTGAAGACACGACCCAGATAAATTGGAATCCAGAACCGATAAGTGCAGGTTTGTGGATACCCAAAAGAAACATTTGGGTACTACTTTTACCATCCTGGTGAACAAAGAGTGTTTGTCGCTAGGAGAGCTGTCTTCTTGGAAGAGGAGTACCTTACCCAAGAACAATGGGAGTAAGGTAGATCTAGATCCATAAACTGTGCAAGTCCACCAGATGAACATCGGTTCCGAAACCTGTCCAGGAATATACCACGTTCAACGTAGGTCTGGTAGAGTACCTAGACAGCCTGAAACATATGTTGGACATATCAGTGAAGGCATGTCTTATAATGAGGATGATGATCTAAATACCTACCAAGAGGCTATTGATAGTCCTCAATCAGGGAATGTTGAGATGCCATGAATTCTGAGATGCAGTCCATGTACACCCCAAGTTTGGAACTTGTAGACTTGCCTGAAGGTATTGTACCTATTGGGTGCAAGTGGATCTTTAAGAGAAAGATCGGTGTAGATGGACAGATCGACACTTATAAGGCAAGGCTAGTGGCCAATGGGTCGTCAAAGGTAAGGAATTGACTATGACGAAACTTTCTCACCAGTTGCTATGATAAAGTCAATCAGAATTCTTCTCGCCATTGCTGCATACTTTGATTATGAGATCTGGCAGATGGATGTAAAAACTTCTTTCCTCAATGGAAACATTGAGGAAGAAGTGTATATGATACAACTTGAGGGTTTTACATCCAAAGAGTGTCCAAATAAAGTATGCAAGCTTCAAAGGTCCATCTATGGATTGAAGCAAGCTTCTCGTAGTTGGAACATAAGGTTTGATGAGGCTATCAAATCTTATGACTTCATTAAGAATGAAGATGAACCATGTGTATATAAGAAAATCAGTGGGAGTGCTATCACTTTTCTCGTACTTTACGTTGATGACATCTTGCTCATTGGGAATGATGTATGGATTATCATCAGTAAAGGTATGGTTGTCAAAGAACTTCTCCATGAAGGATTTGGAGAAGCATCCTACGTATTGGGAATACGTATCTTTAGAGATAGATCAAGAGGATGCTTGGCTTGACCCAATCCATGTACATAGATACCATTGTCAAAAGGTTTGGCATGGAAAATTCTAAGAGAGGTCTCATACCAATGAGACATGGAATTAATCTCTCTAAGCAACAGTTTCCTAAGACTCCTGAAGAGAGGGCAGTCATGGATAGAGTCCCCTATGCCTCGGCTATAGGGTCTATCATGTATGCCATGCTATGTACAAGGTCTGATGTGGCATTTGCTCTAAGTGTTACTAGCAGATATCAAGTAAATCTAGGTGAAACACACTGGATGGCAGTGAAATGTATCCTTAAGTACTTGAGAAGGACTAAGGATATATTTCTGGTTTATGGAGGAGGGGACTTGAAACCTCGGGCATATACTGACTCGAGTTTCCAGTTAGATCCAGATGATAGCAACTCTACATCTGGTTTGTGTTCACCTTAAACGGAGGTGCAGTGAGCTGGAAGAGTTCCAAGCAAGAAACCATTGCAGACTCGATGATAGAAGGTGAGTACATTGTTGTAGCTGAAGCCGCCAAGGAGGCAGTGTGGATGAAAAGTTCATCACCAACCTTGGTGTGGTACCGGGTGACTCTGATCCGATCCCATTGCTGTGTGACAACAATGGGGGATTGCACAAGCGAAAGAGCCGTATCTCATCAGAAGTCAAAGTACATTCTGAGGTGATTTCATCTGATTAGGGAGACCTTGTACATAGCATGCCGTCTACCATTCCACGCTTACCGGAGCGAAATGAGTCGGGAGCATCTTCCTCCTCTCTTCTTCTTCCTCATTCGTCCAACGGCAACGCCGAGGCGCTGACGTGCCATACACCATTTGGGGAAGCCCCCCTCCCCTTTCTTTCTCCCTTTTATTTGCATTTCCACTTCCTTTGGGCCCCACGTGGCTCTTTATATTTTCATCTCCTCCGGCCCCACGCGGCCCATTTTACTTCTTTTACTCACACACATGCATGCATACACTCACAGACCTACATTTTAGGGGTTTAAACCATCATCCCGTGAGTCCTCCCCTTTTATTCATTTCATTATTCGTTCCGGATTTGATACTACACGTCTTATTCGGCTAATCCCCTTATTTCTTTGTTTCTTTTGTCAGGGTAATCAAACGAGGAAAACGCCCTCTACCGCGGCCGGCCGTGTTCGTAGAGGAAGAGAGGACCCACATCATCCCCCGCGCGATCTCCCGACTAAAAAGGTACGCTCGGGATCACTTCTCCCATCTCGCACCCCTCGTGTGCATTTCCATTTGTCACCCTCGTGTGCCTTGTGAGCACGATCTTTTATTTTCCGTCTTTTCACTAGTTTCTTTTATCCCCCCCCTCTTTGTGGGCTTACTGTTCTTCATCCCCCCGAAAAAGGGGAGCGAAAAACGTAACCTACAAATTGGCAATCATGCTGGGACTTTTTTTCGCGTTTCCTTTTTGATTACCCTCTTCCCACTTGTGCTCCACGTAGCACTCTCTTTTATATTTATTTTATACTCCGTAAAAGCATGTTGTGTTTTAGTTTCTTTTCCTATTTTTTTCCTGTATATTTTCTACTCATTTCCTGCCTTTTTTACGTCCTCGGTTTGGCTTGAAATCACATCCAACACAAGGGATGCGATTCAGTTTTGTGAACGCAGCCGGTTGGCTGGACGCGTCTCCGTTTAGTATCACAGCGGCCGAAGCTTACACGTTACTATCTTCGTGTCGCGCCGGCCAAGGCCGACTCGTCACTGTTTCTTGTTGCGTTGTCCAAGGCTGACGCATTTAGTTTTTTCCGTTGTACACATATCCTACCTTTCCTTCTTTCTATTCTGCTGTGTTTTCTGCTTTCGGGTGCTTGTTTGGAATAGCATCCCACATAGAGGATGTGATTCACTGCTTGATAATGCGTCCGGAAATCCAGACGTGTTTCTGTTTATTGTCGCGGTGGCCAGAGCCGACGCATTTCTGCCTGACATTGACCGTCCACAGGGACCTGTTCGCCGCTCTGACAGCCTTCTGGGGCTTTCATATCTGCGTCCCGGTGACTGGACGCAATTCAGTTCCGACGAAAACGCATCGTTCTGTCGTTTCTTTGCTATAAACTGTGCATGCAGGGCATTTTGCATTTGGTCGGGGGACCTCCTTCCCTCCTATCCTAGGCTCCACACATCTCTCTTGGTATGGGCAACCTCTCCTTTGGGCATTCCATCACATTGGACTAGGGAACCTTTGCCAAGAGCCTTGTAAGACTCCGTACCCTGTGGATTCCCTCACGGCAGATAGAGCTGGCAGTACCACTCTTTTGACCCGGGTTAGACATCCATTGCGTGGTGAGAGATGATTCTTAGTTGTACCCCGAAGTATTCATCTTCTACCCAACTAGGAACTCTCCTGGAGTGACACAATATTTTTCAATCCATTTAAATAATTGTGAAACTCCTTAAAAAAATAGGCACTAAGCATCATAACTTGTTTGAACCACGTTGATTGATTAACTTTTGTTCAACTTGCTTGTTTGCTTGCTTGTTTTATAAAAAATGGACCAATATTATCATGTTGATTTTTATTATGAGGACTATGAGGATAATTCAAGCGTCTAATCATTTCAATCTCATGTCCGTCCATCTCACCACCGTGAGGGACAACCTTCCACTTCCTATGGTTAAGTGCCCACCCTGCGCATTAGCCTATATGATGTCCCTGCATACCTCACTCCAATCAGAACTCGGCGAGAGCCTACCCTCCACCAGAATCCAACAGTTCAAACTATCATGCATGCCCTGGATCAACTCACCCCTCAACAATAAATATGATACAATCTTTAGTTGAGGTGTTACTCCTTCTGCGACTTCTCCTCCCTCTCCTACTCCCAGGCACCCGCCCTTGTATATTCCGGCGACTTCACCACATTCCCCTGTACATTCTCCATCACTTTGGACCCCTAGCCATTTGCACTCCTGTCCTCCGGTCCGAACAGACCGCCCCTTGGGAAGGCCCACTAATTCAAGGCCACCCCCATGTACTCTCTCATATGCCTAGCAGCAATATACTCCACTACAACATGCTCTTCTCCAGAAATTGAATAATTTGGAGAATCAAATAAATAAGCTTTCAAATTCCACGGGTGACCACGTTGCTGCCATGCCGGCTCTCCCTTAGATTTATATTCATCCTTCGGAGATGTTGTTGTATCGACTGTACAATGGCATAGGCAATCCTTACCTTTATGTCAAGGAATTCCTTTATGAGTCTTCATGTTGGCAGCAAGACCCCATTACATTGGCATATTTATTCAGAAAATCTCTTGACGGCTCTACACTCGAATGGTTCTACTCCCCAGAACCAAGTGAGGCAGGAAACTTCCACTCCCTTCATCAAAAATTCCTTTAGAGGTACAAAGACCGCGTCAGCCCTTATCTGTGTATCACGGATCTAGCATTCGAGAAGATGGGGGCCAACGAGGCATTTGTACAATTGCTGACCGTTGGAGTCAATGGCCACTCGCTTACAGCATGAGCTCTCGGAGTCAGAGCAAGTCAAAATAATCATTCCAACTCTACTCCGAGATTCAGGCACATCTTGGCCATGAACCAAATCACCTCCATGGAGGAGCTCTGCGAACGGGAACGTTACATCCAAGCCCATCTAATCGACTCCCCGATCACAGAGCTTTTTGATCAAATTAATCCAAGAAAGAACGGATCAGTGGACACCATCCAGCTCACCACCATACAACATCCACATCATATGAGCCTCCGCATACCCCCATCTACCACAACATGCCGCCACCTAGGCGTCCACTAATTCATCCTTCCGACTCAACAACCTCCAACTGGGCCCTACGATGCCCCTATTTTTCATGAAAGAACTCATGCGCCCTACGTAGCGCCTGCTTCGGCTCCCATACCGATTCCTGTACCCCCACCACAACTACCACCACAACAACCTCCACCTCCATCACAGCCTGTCGCTCAGGATGAAGTTGCCAATACCGAACCCATCCATGAAACCACTTGGTGCTACGACGATGAACATTCCGAGGTCATGTTCGTATGCCATTACCTACACTGCCATCCATTATCATCAAACCTTCCATAATTAAGCCTCCACCAACCATTACACCTCCCATTACGCCAACACCCTTGGCAACCCAAACCAAGCAAATCTTCCCCTTCATACCCATTATGCCTCCACAGCCATACAACTTTCCACTCCATCCGTCTCCACCCCATCCAACAGAGCGGGTGCAAACGTTTAAGGAGATTCAAGCGTAAGCAGAAGGAAGCCCCGGGACCAGGCATGCTTTTCAAAATTCGAGATTTTATTCCTCGCATGCCGGTCATTGTCAATATACCAGGCACATTCACCAAGCGGAGTCCTCCCCTCCAATCATGGCCGTCAAGAGGCCTTCTAAATCGATGGCAATCATACTCGTTGCCAACCGGGTTTATTTTACAATACTCATAGGGAATCAAACCCTCCAAGCTCTCATGACCCCTCACACCACTATTGTGAACCTTCCCACTCTAGTGAAGGGGTCAGCATCTCAGATTGTGCTCATGCACTCCAACGACAGATCCTTGGCACAATCTATTACTCAAGTGGTCATGCCCCTTCCCATATCAAACATCATACAATCTTTGGGAACGGTCCCCTCATTGTTGCTTCCAACTCTACCGGTGGAACTCCCCACCCTTTCATTCTGCTACATTCCAAGGGAGTTGTCACTATCGTTTGAAACTCCGATGGAAGTCAACAACCCTACAATCATTGAGAGCCACTCAATCCCTCGGAGAAGAGCAAGACCGTCTGCCGGCTGGGCAAAATTTATGAGGAAGTACTTGAGGGTCAAAACGCCAATTCCCAAATGGTAGCCCAAACGCCGGGCAAGGCAAAAGACCAGGGGATCTCCTCCATCCTTTTCATTTTCTTTCCAATCATCGTTTGTGCTCCTCATCACCTTCCCGTTGGTTCTCCACATTCCCTCCCCACAGGAGGCATTTTATTTGCATCTTTTGTATAATCCATTTTCTTATACCGAGCATCGCGCCCCTTTTTGCACTCCTTACTCTCCCTTCCGTGCCCCTCATGGCACATCTTCTCATTGTGCCACGCTTGGCATGTCTCCCTTCCGTGCCCCAGGTGGCACAATTCCCTTTAGTGTCTCACATGGCACAACTCCTCCCAGTGCCCCACATGGCACATTTCCTTTAAGTGCCCCACGCGGCACATCTCCTTCCAGTGCCCCTCGCGGCACCTCTCCATTCTGCGCCCTACGATGCGCACCTCCATTTTTGGCCCCTCGTGGCCTACCTTTTCCTTCCTCCCCTCCGGCCTATCCAGATTCTACTCCTTCAGGGCACCGCGCCCTCATTCTTCTCCAATCCCCTCCGGCCCCGCCGGAGTCTCCAAAAATCCTTCCTCCATTTTCTCCTTGCCATTTTCAACCGGGTCCTTCGACCCTTCTCGCACTATTTTTGGGGCTTTAGCCCCCACCTGTCCTTTTAATTCCAAATAAAAATGTAAATTCTGGTAGACCTCCGAGTCTCGTCCCAACGCAAGGCATTCGTCCTCCTTCACCCTCCAAAATCTTACTATATTTTAGCAGTGTCAAAAATTCAAAAAACAAAATCCATCTAAAGATGAATATTTCAGCATTGCCATGCTATCGCAGCATTTTGTTATAAAAAGTTCAAGCCAGGAATCCGAAATTTCCTCCCGGGTCATTAAGGATTGCCCTTAGCATGGGCACCTGCACACACTTCACGGCACCCTAAGTCGATTGCTCTCGGTAGACACCGTCAACGTCACAGCCGCGCCTGAAAGGCACAAATGTCTGGTTCTTTCCTTCCTCGGCCAAAAGTATTGTGGAAGAGGTAGTCTGGGGAAGGCAACCAACCCAAGGCACTCCGTCATAGGAGGGCATCCTAAGAAATGGGCAAATCAAATGACCAATAAAAAAAATGAAAGTCAATGTATGTCAAGAGCGGCAAAGTCCCGGCGGAGATCTAATAGACCCGGTCATATGCATGCAAAAGTCAAAGTCAAATCAATGATAATATGGCATGGCAAAGAGTGGCAAAGTCCTCGTAGAGATCCAAATGGACCCGGTCGTACGCATGTCCCTACAATCAAGTGGTCATCACTCAACATTCCAAAATAATCCAAAAGCCCTAGTGCTTAATGAGACTAAACCTTCTGACGGTTGTGCCAGGGAAGGAAGTCAACACCCAACTCTTCGATAACCCATACCAAGCTTATCTCAAAATTTTCTTCCCTTCTCCTTGCCAGACCTAGTTGCTTTTTCGGGCATGGCTTTGATAGTGGCACTGTTAACCAAGTGCAAATAGTTTGTGGGCGCCACGTTAAAACGCACGCCCTACTCTGAGCATCCTTTTAATGACACAAGAGGTAACAAAGACCCCTCTCCTGTCGATTTTCATAACCTTATTGTTGCCATGGCATGGCAATGTTTCAAAACCAATAAAAAAATTCAAATATTTTTAAAATTCCCAAAAAAAAATCATATTTCCAAAATCACATAAAATACAAAATCCACAAAAAAATCCAAATACTTTCAAAACCCAAAAAAAATCCAGATATTCCAAAATCAACAAAAATTCAAATATCTCCAAAATCTACAAAATTCAAATACTTCCAAAACTCTAAAAAAATCTCTGATGGTATTGCACAGGAAAGCATTGCCTCCTGTCTGCATCAGAATGACGCAAATCTTCCCCTTCATGGGTTCCTCCCATCTTGAACTCCAATCTCCTTAGCAAGAGATCACCTATCTTCATGGTCTAACAAACAATTGTTTGAGTTATTCATTCATTGACTACTTTAGTCATGCTCCATGCTATAAATGTTGTTTTTCTATGATGTTTTGTTGTTCCTATGGCTAATGAGTTTTGAGCGCAAGATTCGAGTTACCTCATCTGGCGTAATCAGGCTACTGCTGCCCCTACCATCACTTATCTGCATCAAGTTATTTATATGTATACCTTTAGAGCACACCAAGGACCTTGTGGCTCTGAGGAATCTAGGATTTGAGTTTCCCTCTATCAAAAACATTGATTATCCCATAGGATCCTTAGCCGCATGGATAGGCCGTTACGCTTGGCATATGAGGACGACGGACCCATGCATACACCCCGGTCTTGACTCACCGACGTAACAATATTATCCTTGGCTATTTTCTACTCCTCTTTTAATCATGTTTTCCTTTTAGCCCAGCATACATGCATATTGAAGTCTCAGTGGAAAGCCACTCTTCCAAGCCAATTTGAGAGCCATCCACGCCTCAAATTCAAGCAACTTTGAAATATTCCATTCTAGGTCGAATACCCAACTCCCTTTATTGTTGCCTCCGGGCTGATTTCCTTAAGAATCCTCTGTTTGGACTCATCCCTTTTATTTTCCTTTCTCCCAGAGATCCACCTGAGGCAATGGCAGATGCCCCCGATGGTGCAACCTAACGGATTGTGTCCTTAGGTACTTCCCCTATGCTGGAAGTTGATCTCTTCTCCTATCTCCCAAAGATCCACCTGCGGCAGTGGCAGATGCCTCCAATGGTGAAACCTAACAGATTGTGTCCTTAGGTACTTCCCCGATGCTGGAAGTTGGTCTTTTCATTCCTTTTGTACCTTTCTTATCATTTTTCCTCTGTCCAAGCATTTGTTTCTTTAGGTCTTCATCCTGGTGGTGACTTCCTTGGGTGTTGGTGAAAGACTCTTATCAGGTGGCAGTCCCAAATGATTATGTGTGTTTATTTTTTTCACCTTGGCGTCTACTTTTCAGTCCGCTCTCTCTACACTCCACTTCGCTCCCCTGCAAAGCAGACGCCAAGGCGTGGCAGCTGTAGACATGCGAATTCGGCTCCACAGCAGGCAAATTTCATATTGCACCATAATGCCACAAATGGACTTCATTTTGCCTTGAAAGAGTGTTTTCCCCATTATTCTGGATCACCCCCATTCTTCCCTGGTGCTCCACATTCATTTCCAGGGCCCCTCGGGAACAATAAGCTTGAATTCCTTGTCGTGACGGGTATGGCAGCCGCATTATAAAAGGCGTCCTGATGGTGGATGCGATTCAGGACCTTATCGCGACAGCTCTAACAGGCGCAACCTTAATGCGACGGCCATTGGGGGCGCAACCTAAACGCGGCTAGCATGACCGCCGTGATTGAAAAGTCAAAAAGGCTATGACCCTGGAAGTCACCGCACTTAAGAGCCTACGCCGAGTAATCATGAGAAAATTCTGTAAATCACGTCTTGCCACCCAGACGCGATTCAGAATGGTCAAATCCTAAAGTTTCCAGCAGACAAGCGCATTTATAAGTTGATTGCCTCAGAATTTCCTCTAAGGTAATCGTGTCGGCCATGGCCGCCGCGTTTCAAGTCGTGGTAGCCTTGGCAGACGCGATTCCCCTCCTTATCGCGACACCCTGACAAGACGCGATTCAGAGACATAACGACCATCATGCATATGTCCCATCAAAATTGACCTTCCGAATCATGGCTTGCAGCCCAGACGCGTATCAATCCTTGTCACGGTGCCCTAGTCGGACGTGATTCAACTCGCGGCCTGCCACCCAGACGTGATTCAGTTTCTTGTCGCGGTGACTGTGCCCGACGCGATTCAAGTTTGTAGAGGGGGGTTCCATGAAGTGGCGAAGCCCTGTCAGATTCTCACCTCAACCACCGCCTAAGAAGCTTTTCCTCATCAAGCCGTCTACCATTCCATGCGTACCAGAGCGGAATGAGTCGGGAGCATCCTCCTCCTCTCGTTCCTCCATCCGTCCAACCGGCAACGCCGAGGCTCCGACGCGCCATACACCATTTGGGAAAGCACCCCCTCCCCTTTCTTTCTCCCTTTTATTTGCATTTCCACATCCTCTGGGCCCCACGTGGCTCTTTATATTTTCATCTCCTCTGGGCCCCACGCAGCCCATTTTACTTCTTTTACACACACACATGCATGCATACACACACAGACACCTATGTTATAGGGGTTTAAAAACCACCATCCAGTGAGTCCTCCCCATTTTATTCATTTCATTTATTCGTTCCGGATTTGATACTACACGTCTTATTTGGCTAATCCCCTTTTTTTCTTTGTCTCTTTTGTCAGGGTAATCAAACGAGGAAAATGCCCTCTACCGCAGCCGGCTGTATTCATAGAGGAAGAGAGGACCGACATCATCCCCCGTGCAATCTCCCATCTCGCACCTCTGGCGTGCATTTCCATTCGGCACCCTCGTGTGCCTGGCGATCACGATCCTTTGATTTTCTGTCTTTTGCACCAGTTTCTTTTATCCCCCCCCCCTCTTTGTGGGCTTACTGTTCTTCATCCCCCCAAAAAAGGGGAGCAAAAAACATAACCTACAACAACGATTTCATAAGTGTAACATCGATTTCGGTCTCACAATGATGTCGTAAGTGTAACATCAATTTCGTCTCACAACGATTTCGTAAGTGTAACATCGATTTCGGTCTCACAACGATTTCATAAGTGTAACATTGATTTGGTCTCACAACGATTTCGTAAGTGTAACATCGAGTTCGGTTTCACAACAATTTCATAAGTGTAACAATGATTCGGTCATCGATTTTTAAGAGAAACAACGATTTGATTGTTGTAACGATTTGATAAGTAAAAACATCGATTTGGTTGTTATGATGATTCGATACGTAAAAACATCGATTTGCTTGTACAACAATTTGCTTGTACAACGATTTACTTACTTATCATCGTTTTTTATGTTTGAATAACGATTTGCTCAACAATGATTTGCTTATGTTTGAACAACGATTTATTTATGTTTGAACAACGATTTGCTCAAACAACGATTTGTTCATGTTTGAACAACGATTTGTTTATGTTTGAACAACGATTTGCTCAGACAATGATTTGTTTATGTTTGAATGACGATTTGCCTATATTTGTATAACGATTTGCATAAACAATGATTTCATAAGTTGAACAACTATTTCATTGTCATAACGACTTCATGGATTACATCGATTTCATACATGATATTCAAATATATTTTCAAATACTGTGAAAGTCAAATTCTTCCCACGTGCATCACTAATATCCTTGTATTTATTGTGACTGTACACATCATCTGCATGTCGCATGTCTGAATGCTTTCTACAACCCATGATTCATACCAAATAGTTAATCAGTGACAGAATAGCATTTCTATTTTGGTGTACGTTCTTACTGCATGGTTTCTAACATTGACTGACAAGCATAGAGATAGTCTAGATGTCTACATTTGGCATTTATTGTGTGCAGGTCTATGTGAGTACCAAGTCTTACAACGTTGACAACTAGAACCTGAAAGATATCAGGGTGAATCTTCTCTTTGCGTGCATGGCTCTAAAGCATTAAATGGTTGCAAGCATACCTGTCGTACACGATGGACCATGCAGTCTAACGAGCATCCAACCTAGAGACAATGGCCATTTCAACGGCTATATTCTCAAGAGAAGATATATAGAGGACTGAAGACTCCCAGTTTGACAGTTCGACAACTTGAATTTTTATGTGATAGAGCCTTCAGAGAATTCCTCAATGAACAAGTAGAGTGTCTGCTTCATTCCATCATTTTTCTGTAGGTCTTAGCTCTCGATCCTTCTTGCTTAACCTTAAGACAGTTGTTGTAGTTCTGAGAGATTTTCTAGTGCAAATCTTTTCTCTCTCAGACCTTGCCTCAGATCAAGTATTTGTTGTAAGCTTGGTCTAGGGTCATTCGCTTTTATTCACATCTGTTGTGAAGTTCCTCTTGGGTTGTGAAGAGAAGACCTGTTGGAAAGGTGGTTAGTATCCCTTCGTTGAGGAAGGAAGACATGTGTATCAGGGTGTTTTTGTAACTCTTCGGGGTTTGAAGAGAAGGTCAGCTACGGTTGGATGTGTAAGGGTCCCTGAGGGGGACAGTACCCTTGGTTAGTGAAATCTCAAGTTGTTGCTGGGGACTTGACGTAGGACTCCTTGGGATAGGAGGTCTGAACTAGGATAAAATTCCTTGTGTTGTGTGATCGTGTGTTTGCTCTCTTGTCTTCTCTATTACTAACACTAACAACCAATTTCAGTGTTTTTCTATTAAGCGATTTTGTTGACAGGTTTTATTTAAACGAATTTTAGAATCTCATTCACCCCCCCCTCTGGCTTGCTAGCTGGCAACAATTTTTTCCTCATTTAAAAGAGACCTCCTTAAAGAAGCTTGAGCAGCGGATAGAGAAGTCATGTTCGTTTCAGATGGGTCACCATCAAACTGGCACTCCGCAGCCTCCACTTCTACTTCTGCCACTGAATCTGCTATTGCACTAGACCAAAACCTCCTTATTCATATTCAGGGCTAGTTTCACCTCTCTGAAACGGAGAGTAGAGTAAGGAAGGAGTCATGCTGATGGCTTGCACCCGATGCCAAGCTTCATCGACGACTGTTAGGAAAGTATCATTAGACACCCACTGTCATGGAAAATAAATCTACTAGGGGCAGCATTCAAATAATGAGAATAGTTGAACAGGGGATTAAGATCAAGACCCCACGTCTAAGATGCCTGACTATGGTACCAGGCAAAGAATCTTGCCAGGGGGCATTAAGAAGAACCCTGTCTAGGCGAGCCCTCACCTTAGCGATGTCAGTCCGCATATTTGACTAGGTGAAAACAGAACCATATATCCTGCATCCAAGAGACCAGCAACAGTAATCTATCCTTAAAATCCTCCATGGCCTGAAAACCCGCAAGAAGACCCTCGATTTTTCAGAAGGATGAGCAACACAATTAAAATCACAAAGACCAATATATCAAATAGTCAATACACATGATAACCAGTATATCAATAGCATTAGTTAGAAAAGCCAACTTCTAGACTGAATATCAATTAATCAAACTTAAACTTATTTGCTCAGCCTAGCGTGATGGGAGATGAAATGCATTGAAAAGTGATTGAATCAGCAACAAACAACCTTGCTCAGTCTTGGGAAGCAAGTGACCCCAGCTAATGATCAAGAGGAAGTAAGACTACGAGGAGACATTAGAAGTACTAATACTCAGGAAACTGTGTGTTAAGATAGTGTAAGAAAAGAAGCATCCACCTCAAGCAGTAAAAGAACAATTGGCAATAAGATGATGAAAGAAAGATGGAAACCAGGAAATCAAGCAGATTGATGGGCCAAAGATGTTTCAAATGTGGAAGTCAGAAGCACTACATATCAGAATGTCCCCAATTTGCTAGTACAACTACATGATAAAGGCAATGATGTAGGAACACCTTGAGCTATGAGGAGAATTGATTGAGGTTATTGGAAGTAACTCATATGTATAAGAATTTTATGAGCATGAAGCCACTTAGGTTTTCTGATTCTAATGAAGTAGAAATTGGGTTAAGGAAATAGAAAGGATTTTATTTTAGTAGCCCGGTGTCCATAAGAAGATAGGTCAGATTGGCTACTTTACAATTAGAGAAAGATGCAAGAATCTGGTGGGAGGCCACTAAGCCACACTGATTGAGAAATATTACATGGGAGGAATTTGTAGACCTTTACAATAATCAATATTTCTCAGAAGAAATCCAAGCAAAGAAAGTCATGGAGTTTATCAACCTGAGACAAAGAAATATGTCTATGTAGTAAAGTATGAAGCTGAATTTGCCAGGTTGTCTTGATATGCTCCACAGTTGAATGGCTTGAAGCCCAATTATATTACTCACTTAGCACCTAAGCAAATCACACTTATACTGATATGGTAAAGAGGGCATTAGCCCTAGAGGGTGCAACCGAGATAGCAGATCGAATGAGAATTAAAGAAAAGAATGAAGAATCGACATCTACCATTAAAGATGAAGAATCTGAGAATGACTAGAAGGAGATGAAGATGAAGCTAGGCAACTTGAACAACCATGTAAGAAACTAAAGCAGAACAATAATGATAATTCCAAGAAAAAGAAAGAACTATGTGTACATTGTCGGAGGCATGGACATGGTGTAGACACCCATTTCTGACCCATAAGTCGAGCAAATCCCTTGTCGTATTATTGACGCCCCACGTTGGCTCATCATCGTCAAGCTGGCTTTCTCCGATCATGACATCATTTCCATTAATCATCGCCCTGGAGGACCCTTCCTAGTCAAATCAATCTCTTTCACTATAGCTCTCTGAGTATAAAATCCGATATTTCATCCTGAAGGCTGTGCATGGTTGATTGGACACATTACATGCCAAAACGCAGAAAAGACCAGAAGGCGACAGGCCCTAGATCGCCTTCCTGAAAATGACATGCCCTATGTCGCGATAATAATTCCATATTTTAAAGTCCTCAGAAAATTTCAAAATGACTTAAGTCACCTTCCATATGAGGAAGGTGACATATCGAGCAATCGCATTCAGTAAGGCGACACTTAGGCCGTCGCATTCTGGACCTTAACCAGGAAACTCAATCCGAAGCCAACTTGGACACATGCTATTGATGGTAATTGCTTCGTTTGGACGTCCAAATCACGTTAAATCCTCTCAAATTCAGAGGAGACCTTCCTAACTGTCCCTTTCCAAGTTCCAATAGCCCTTGCACAGCCATACTTACCCAAAATCGGACTCTTGCCCATTATTCCTCTCAGACCCGAGTTGGGAATAATCACCCATAAGTACCTCGTCTCTGCATCTTTTGGGGCAAGGTCGGAGTCATTAGTTCACTGAGCAAAAGAGTTTCATCTTCCATGAAGAGAGTTCTCCCTCCAGACGATCAGCAAGAGCCCTCTAGGGCGTTTCCCAGCGGCTACACAATCTCTTCTCCCCCCCTTCTCTTTATTTCATTGATTTCATGCATGCATAGTTTCATTTTCCTTCTAGCTTAGCATTAGATCACGACACACACACCTATCCTTAACACCCACAGGGGTTAAAAGCCCCAATCTTGTGAGTTCCTCCATTATAGTTCATGTTTTCATGCTTTTCATTGAATAGATCATGTACACATGAATTCTAATGGGTGTTTATCTTGTTTAAATCACTTTGGTAGGTGTTTGAAGGTCAGAGCAAGATGAGTCTCTTGCCCCTCGGCCGACTGAGGAGCAGAAAGATGAAGAACCCAAGTCTCCATCCACTGAAGAGGAAGGCGACGACTGCTGTGTCGCGATCAAGAAGGCGCCATTGCCTACGTTGCGTTCACATGAAAGCATCGCGACGTTCGTCCTGTCGCATTATCAGGTACGCCTTCCCCTTCACTTTTCCTTTCCAACGTGGTCAGCCCTCCATCTGAACATCAAGAGGCGACTGCATTGGTGGCGATCACGGTCAGTTCCTAATCCCTACATCTTCACATCAATTCAAAAAATGGGATACAAATCCTGTGATTACACCTTTTGGCGATCACGGTGGGACAACTTGTGCCCATCACGCTTGTTCTTCCTTTTTCCCTGCCGTCCCTATCATCTAACAGTGTGTGTGTGGTTAGTTTTCCGTTTTTGGTTCTCTTCCTTTGAGTTTGTACTTGCTCTGTGATTCGGGTGAGATGGCGACAATGGAGGCGTCGCTATCTGCTTAACGACATACGGCATGTCACAATCAGGTCAGTACACAGCATACTTCCTTGTCTGTTTCTATCTTCTGTGTGTTGTGCGGAAGACGACATAGGCTGCGTCGCGATAAGGGAAGGCGACAGAAGTCACGTCGCTACCAGGTACACAGTCTGCCCCTATGCTTGCTTGATCTATTTAAGATTTGTTGAGTCTGCGGAGAACGAGACACGGAAGTTGTTGATACAGAAGACGACGGGGATGCAGTCGCATTCAGGTCAGTACCCTGGTCCTTGAATTTTCTTGCAAATTTGGGTTTACTTTCACATACTCCGTCCATATTTCATCATACCATGCCTTTTCCACGCTCTTGAGAGATTGCTAGTCTTGTATGTCATAGGGTTGCTTGATTTTTCGTGCGTAATTAGGACTTACTTGCTCTCTGTCCACTGTGAGAAGGAAAGCGACAGTCTCAGCGTCGTGATCTCGGTCGCGACATAATCCTTGTCGCCTTCTGCCTCTGAGAGCAATTGGCCCTAATTTCTGTCTTGTTAGCACTAGGTTAGAATTTTGCATGCACTCCGGTGCACATAGGATTTGCACACATCGTTCCATATTCATAGCATAGGTTTCCTCCTCAGCAACGCTCGCTCTCTCGGCCACATACTCCTTGTGTCCGACTAGAGCACTCGCGTGAGGGCCTCCGTAAGTCCCCGCTGACCGTGGATTCCCACGCGGCCGCCGGGCGGGTTGTACCAGTCGCCACCTAGGTTCGAGTCTAACTCATTTTGGCAAGATAGAGAGAATCCTAGTCATACCCGGGTCGGAAGCCTTCTCCTATTTAGGGAACCCTTCCTCATTTGGAGAGAACTTGCTAAGAAATCAAATCACTAAAAGGCAAACTTGAACCGATTAAAAGAAACCATCATCATTGCCAATTGCTTGCTTTGGGTGAGACGTTTTCTCTTTCCTTTTGTCTGCATAGGATTGTTGTTTTAGGAAACTGAGAGTCTATCTAGGTTAGGTCGTCTCTCTCAAGTCTGGAAGAGCTTACTCCCCATCTTTCTGTGCTCACATGTCAATATGGAGTCCTAACTGAACCCGATCTACGATGAGAATCAGGACCCTGCCTTCTACACCTCCAAAGACTACGAGGACTCCCTTCCTCACGATCTCTTTGGGGAATCGACCCAGCCCTGGTCGCTACTGTCCATACCTCTGAAGGTCACCACCACAACAACGGCGGCCCGTCTCAGAACACCCATCCTCCTCAGTCGGACGATCAAGCCACTCAGCTTCTGCGCTTAATTCCCCAACTTGATCAGTCCCAGATCCAGACCCTCATGACGGCCCTCAAGGGAAAGGCCGCTTCCTCACCCTCACCCAGAGCGGGCGTGTCACGGCCCGCAGCAGCTACATCCGGCCCCCATGTCGCCATGGGACAAGCCGACAACACCCCCATCCGGCCGCGGACCATCCGATTCACGCCATTTGAGTTTGAGCACTACCTTCCCGTGAGTCGAGGCCCCGGTCTCCACCATATCAGCCACGTTACTCCCCTCATCTGAGGATCGATAAAAGGTGTGGACAAGATCTAGAAGGGGGGGGTTGAATAGATCTATGCCAACTAATGCGGAAGCTAAACCAGTTTTGAAAAACATTTGAATCAGAGTTAGATTGAAAGCAAATTTCATAGATCGAAGAGAGATTAGGTGAGTAAAACAATTGGAGTGTGAAAAACAAAGTGTTAGATGGATTCAAACGATCCTATGCATTCATCTAACGAAGAGTAAGTTCAACCCAAGCAGACCAATGCACAGAGATTTTTAGGTGGTTCGGAAATCACACCACGTGACTCCTACATCCACCCCTCACACACAGTGAGGATCCACTAACAACCTGGGTAACACAACCCACACTGGAGCCTGACAACTCCACAACTGAGTTTGACAACTCACACACTACCTAGAGCAAGACTACTCTAGACTTTGAGCAAGACTGCTCAACCACACAACTTGAGTACGAAGACTCAAAAACCTGAGCACATAGGCTCACAACCACTTGCTAGAAGAAAAACAGTAAGATGCAGATCCTCTAGCAATGATCTGATCTATTAAGACCCAATTCAAGAAAATTGTGCAACAGATTATGCACAATTTCTAGAATAGCCAGGAAGAGACAAGAAAGACTTTAGACTCGAGGTTGACAATTCTTGTTCTTCAAGAAAACTCCCTTGTAGAGGCCGAATTGGAAGAATCTTGATCACTTGAAGTCCCTTGGCCGATGCTCTGCAACTTTGATCTTGGGATCTTCCTTGAGAGCTTCACAATCGCTAGCTTCTACTTGATCTGCTCCTTTGAAGTTGATCCTAGTGCTTCATGCTGATCAATCTTCAGTCTTGTGCTCAGAGAAGTGAGAATTGGTGTGGGAGCACAGGAGAGAGCAAGAACAGGGAGGTGAGACTCTCTTGCCACCGCTTGCAGGTTTCTGGAGGCTCTAAAGAGATTCTCTTGGGATGAGTGCCCATAAGAGGGTATTTATACCCTAAGTATCCAGAAGATACCCTTGGGGTACGTGGGCACAAGATCCAATGTTGATCTGACATCTCCCTAGGGTGCCACGTGTCCAGGGGAAGTTTAAGTCACAGAGATTCCGGAGTGTGTCGACCTGCCCATGAGGTGTGTCGACACACTCTCCCAGACTGGCAGAACAACTCTCTGGGAGAGGTCTCTAGTGTCGACCTGATATCATTTGGTGTCGACCTCATGACCCAGACAGCAAAACGGCCCTTCTGGGAAGGCTCTCTAGTGTCGACTTGATCTCATTTGGTGTCGACCTGCTCTGGCCATCTGAAAAACAGGCCTTCCGGGAGAGCCATCTAGTGTCGACCTGCCTGAATTTTGTGTCGACCTGCTTTGGCTATCTGAACAACAGGCCTTCTGGGAACGCTCTCTAGTGTCGACCTGCTCTGGACTCGTGTCGACCTGAGATGGACTTTTCTTCACATTTCTGCCTTTGTTCTGAACCATTGTGTCGACACCAAGGATAGTTGTGTCGACACTACCTTTGCAGAAAATGTTTGTCCCTGAGACAATAAACACATAAATCATTAGTTAAATATATTATTATGAATATCAATGATAAATGTGCTTGGAAACATGCTTTTTGAATATTGTAATTTCAGGTGATGTATTTTACATGTTCCAATGGTTATGCATTAAAATCACAACTTATCATCATCAAAATGTGAGGAGAAATGAATTATATTCACACTCAACCCAACAATCTCCCCCTTTTTGATGATGGCAACATTAAGTTCATTTGGAATTGGAAATTTTCAATGAAATGTGATTTTAAGCATTTTCATTTTCTTTTATTTATTCTTGTCAAGGACCTTTGAACAATTTTTAGTGATTGAAATTATTCACATGATAGACACATGTTACTAAAATAAGTTGTTTCCACACAAAGGTCAAGTACTTACAACATTCATCACATTCACATTCATTCAAAAGATTTGCAATCACATTTAAGGAACAAAAGAATGGGCACAGAAACTTCTATTCATTTCATTTCATTCAAGATGTGAACATTACAATTTCAAACAAACTTCTCCCCCTTTGACATTATCAAAAGAATACATTACTGGGGAGGAGGAGGAGGAGGAATGGGTAACAAAATAGTCTCAATATTCGTTAGCCTCTTTTGCATTGAAGTTAGACTGGACTTCATTTGGGTTTGGATAGTTGAGAGTCTTGTGTGCAGAAGATTCTCCATTCTCTCTGAGTTTTCTGACATTGAACCTTGAAGTGCACTGAACTCATTTGACCTTGGCTGTGAAGAGGAAGATGAACCAATGACCAACTAGGCCTATTCAACACTTTGAATTCTTGCTTGAGTGCAGACATCTCTTCATCTATGTGAGCAGAGAGATTCTTCATGCTCTCCAAGTCATCTACCATATGTGCAAATGATAGTCTTGTTTGCTGATCTCATATAGTGTCTGCTTGGTGTTGAAGACATCAGCTTGGGAATTTGCCAAAATTCCCTGAAGAACTATTTCCAGCTTTTGTTGGTGCTCCTTCAGCTCAATTGAAGCATCTGCCATTGTCCAAATCAACCTGTTGAACCTTTGGGCAGCATAATCTGAGGCTGTCTTTTGCTCAATAAACTTAGCAGATACTGTGTTCTCCAATCTCTGAATCCTCAACTCAAAATTTGATGACATGGTCTGAATGGAGTTGTTCAAGGTGTCAAATTTGTCATTTAGAAGGTGACAACTCTGGTGGAACAGAAGGTCCACCAAAGGAGGAGGATGCTTGAGCTGGAGGTGTGGAAAAATGATGGATTTCAGTGTCAAAGTTCATGGAGGAGGAAGGCTGAAGTTGAGGTGAGTGAGGGGCAATAATTGGGTCATTAGCTTGAGCTGCCATAGGAGCTGATCCTCATGTGGGAGGCTGGTCCTCATGCACTTGAGGCTGGTCCTCTTGCATTGGAGACTGTCCTCTTGCATTGGAGGCTGTTCCTCTTGCATTTGAGGCTAATCTTCATGGATTGGAGGCTGTTCCCTTGGACACAGGGGCTCTACTGCAGCTGGCCCTCTCCTCACTTGATCACCAACTATTCTAAATCCCATAATTTCTGAACATGCTTAAAGCAGTAATGTTTGACTTAGGATTTTCTCTCAGATTTTTCATTCTCTAGAGGCACAAAAGTGCTTGAAAACTGCAGTCAAATGGGCTGCATAGGGAAGTGATCTATGCAAGTCTGCCCTGGTGGTCTCAGAGATTATTTGGTACATGATTACATGAAGGTTTATCTTGATGCTTTTGCTCATACAGAAAAGGACAACCTTTGGATGTCTGTCAGCCTATCTCTCCCACCACCTTGAGGTGTGATGATGGTAGTGAGCATGTGATGAGTAAGCCTCAACACGGGGGAAAGGTGTTGGTGTTGAATTTGTGACATGGTTTTGCTTAATATCAGTGTCATCTGCAGGCAAACCAGTCATTATGGTGTAGGCTTCATGGAGGTTGAATTCAAAATTATGGTAGTCTTCACCTTCATCTGGGACTTTGAAATTGAGGCAGCTATGTCTGTGGCATGTCATAGCAATCCCCTTAACCTTGGACTTGTACCCTTCTTCTGTGCATTCCAAATTTGATAAAATTCTTGTACAAGTCTAGGGTAAATTACTCGAAATTCTGATATGAAGACTGCCAAGACTGGAAATTGAAGAAGTTTAAAACTTCAGGAAATGCAGCTATCAATTCACTGTCATCCAAATCCACAGCTCTTGGTTTCAATATTGTCTTCCCGGCACTTAGGGGTTTGGAAGGGGGTCTCCTAGTGGGCTGGGAGGACTCTGAAGAAGAGGATGAGGATGAGATGAAGACTTCTCAGAAATCTCAGGAGAAGAGTCTAGGGTTTTTCTCCTGGGGTACATGGACCCTTGACCTCGACCAGAGGAGGATGCCCTACCTCTCTTAGCAGAAGAAGATCGTGGCTGCTCTGCAGGATCATGGCGACGCTTGGTTCTCCTCTCAGTGGAAGGAACCTCATCCGCCAGAATGGGCCTTGCCGAAGCCCTTAATTTTGCTCCACGGCGAGGAAGTTGCTTGGGTGCCATTGAAGCAGAGTGGAATCGGGGTGATGGAGAGAGAGGAATGAGAGAAGATGGATGGAGATGAGTGGAGGAGAGAGAGACGTAGAGAGTTCAAAACCCTTGCCGGAAACCAGGAAGAACCAGACCGTCGGGTCGACCTGGAGAAGAAAAAGGGGGTTTTTACGGATGTTACCCCGCAAGTACACAAAGCCTTAACCGGCGCCCACGGTGAAAAGGAGTCTGGCAGGGGTCAGTGTCGACACTAGAGGAGTTAGTGTCGACCTGACTCAAAGTGTGTCGACACTAGATGGAGTAGTGTCGACCTGGCCTGATGAAAATTTTGGATTTGAGTATGGAAAAATTATGTGACTTTTGGGACATCTTTATAATGATAAGCAATGGGTGGAATAGTCATTTCAAGGATATTAAGAGACTAAAAAATTCATTTGTTAAATTTTGCAAAAATTCAACACAATTCAAGCTTTACACAATATCCAACAAGATATGAGCATTCAGTGACTTGAGTCATGAAAATGATAATTTGAGGGATAAAACATTTAACAATCAACTTCACACTACCATATTCTTCAATTCCAAAGAGATAAAAAAATCTTTTAGACTTAAAAACAAGTGTGTGTGACAGCAAACATTTTTAAGGAACAACTTGATGATGGATAAGAATGATTCTTTCAAACAAATTCTCCAATGACATATATATTTGTTTTGAAACAAACTATCAAATGATATATCTTGTTCACTCAAGAACTAATGCTTTTTACACACTATAGTCCCTGGATACTGAAGATTTATCCATTATCAAGTCTCAAAGGGGTAAATGATGACCTTTTGACATGAAAATAACGTTTTTAGACGCCAATATTTTCCAGTTACTCAGTCATCATAAAAATTGGGCATATTTATTTTGTTTTGCATTGATTTTAATTTTTAATCCCCTTGAACAGAGATAGCATTAGTGCCTCATGACTTACATGGCACTTCATTCATTGTGAAGGTGTGCAGTTTCTCAGCACATGTGCCATTGCTCTGTTGAATGGATAGATTTTGGAGAGTTTTTGACAAAAAGATATCATCTATATCCAACATCAATTGCAAACAAAAACATGTTTTAGATCAAGACACACATTATCCTTCAGTCTTAGAAAGAAATCTGAATTTCTATAGTTTTGAAGAATATAGGTGAGAGTTGACAAATGAATGTAGTAGATCACTCAAGGGATCATTTTGAGACTCTAGACACCTGAATGAGGACATCATGCAAGGAAATTGATGTAATGCAAGAAAAAGTTTTGAATTTTGCAAAGGATATAACTTGTGAATTCTTTAGCTCCCCCTGAGATGAGATTTCAACCATTTTTCATCAGAATAGAGATATGCAAGTTTTTGAAATCAGAAATAATTCTCTTTGAGCAACAAAAGCTCCCCCTCAACAATTGCATATTCATTTCTTGGTACTTGGCGAACATATACTCTCGCATAGTGAAAGTGTCCAGACAAGCAGAACTTGTCCTTCTTCAAATCACCATTTGATATACCAAGAAGTTCAACACAATGTGAGGTGAAGTGTTCATTGACCAAAAGAATTAGAGGTGAAATGGGGAGAGATATGATGAATCAAGGAAGCAAAGGAGTATGATGATGCAATGAACTCCCCCTCAGAATGCCTAACACTCAACCCAATCCCAATGGACATTTACAAAGACCAAGTTCTCTCCTAAGGATGAGAATCTACTGTCAGGAAGGGGTTTTGTGAAAATGTCAGCAATTTGCTTTTCAGTTTCTATGAAATGGAGTTCAAAAGATTTCTTTGCTACCTCATCTCTCAAGAAATGATGCCTAATTTCAATATGCTTAGTTCTGGAATGCTGAATGGGATTTTTAGACAGATTTATTGCACTTGTGTTATCACAAAGGATGGGAACACAACCTAACTCTTGGTTGTAATCAAGAAGTTGATGTTTCACCCAAGAATTTGGGTTCCACACCTACCAGCAGCAACATACTCAGCCTCTGCAGTTGACAGAGCTACTGAATGTTGCTTCTTAGAAGCCCAAGAGATTAGGCACCCACCTAGGTACAAACACAAGCCACTTGTGCTTTTTCTATCTAATTTACAACCAGCATAATCAGCATCACAATAGGCAATCAAATCTAACTTGCAATTAGCAGGATACCAAATTCCTAAATCACATGTTCCAACAAGATATTTGAAAATTCTTTTAACAGCTAGCATGTGACTTTCTTTAGGATTTGATTGAAATCTAGCACACAAACACACTGAATTGAATATCAGGTCTAGAAGTTGTAAGATAAAGTAGAGAACCAATCATACCTCTGTAGGTCTTTGGGTCTACTGACTTACCATTTGAGTCTTCTTCTAGTTAGCATTTATAGCAATTGGTGTGTTGGAGTGCTTGAGGTTCTGAAAGTCAAACTTTTTCAGAAGTTCTTTGACATACTTGGTTTGACTGATGAAGATCCCTCATGAGTTTGGTTAACCTGCAATCCCAAGAAAAATTTTAGATCTCCCATTAAACTCATTTCAAATTCATTTTTCATTTGATTGGAGAATTCATTACACACCTTTATTGGTTGATCCAAATATTATGTCATCAACATAAATTTGGACAACAATTATTTGATTAGTGACTATTTTTGTGAACAAGGTTTGATCAACAGTTCCTCTAGAGTATCCTTTTTCAAGCAAAAAAGAGCTCAAACGGTCATACCAAGCTCTTGGAGCTTGTTTAAGACCATATAGAGCCTTATGAAGCTTGAAAACATGGTTAGGATGTTTTTCATTTTCAAATCCAGGAGGTTGTTCAACAAAAACATTTCCTTGATATATCCATTTAAGAATGCACTTTTAACATCCATTTGATAAACTTTGAATTTCATGGAGGATGCAAAAGCAAGGAAAATTCTAACTGCTTCTAGTCTAGCTACAGGGGCATATGACTCTTCAAAATCAATTCCAAACTCTTGATTGTACCCCTTTGCAACTAGCCTAGCTTTATTTCTTATGACTTGACCAGATTCATTCAGTTTATTCTGAAGACCCATCTAGTGCCAATGATTGTTTGGTCACTAGGTCTAGATACTAATTCCCATACTTGATTTCTTTCAAATTGATGAAGTTCATCATGCATGACATTAATCCAATCAGAACTTGATAAAGCTTCATCAATTGACTTTGGTTCATTTTGGGAAATTAGAGCTAGTGGGTCTTCTTCAATAGCAAGCATAAAAGATGATCTAGTCCTAACTCTATCATTCAAATTGCCAACATATTATCTAATGGGTGATCTCTCAAAATTCGATGTTCAGAAATTACCTGTTGAGGTACTTAAATCTGGACCAATGTTACCTGATCCACTTGAAGATGGTGATTGGTATTCAAGATCTCACCAGTGTCTTCAAGCTCCTCATAGTTGGTGAAGAGTCCACAATGAAGTCATCCTCTTCACTGTCGTGTTTTTTCCCTGCAAGATTTAGAAGTGTTAGTTGAAAAGGAATTTTCATCAAATATAACATGAGGAGACTCTTCAACTTTTTGTTTTTGATAATGTACACTCTGAAAGCTCTTGACACTTTGAATCCAAGGAAGATGGCTTCCTGACTCTTAGCATCAAACTTGTCAAGATTTTCTTTATTATTGTTGTGTACATAACATTTACACCCAAAGATTTTGAAATAAGAGAACAGTTGGCTTCTTGTTTTTCAGTAATTCATAGGGGTTTTCTTGATTTTTGGTCTGACCAATGCTCTATTGAGAATATGATTTGCTGTGTTTACAGCTTCAGCCCAGAAGGATTTGGGCAAATTACTCTACAAGGAGCATGGATCTAGCCATTTCCACAAGAGTTCTGTTCTTTCTTTCCACAACTCCATTTTGTTCTGGAGTTCTTGGTGAAGAAAACTTGTGGAAAATTTGAAGTTCAGCACATAAATCAGAAAAGATTGGTTTTCAAATTCTCCCCCATGATCAGTCAAAATATTTTTGATTTTATATGAATAATTTGTTAGGGCAGTGGTACAGAATTTCCTGAATTCAAGGCAAGTATCACTTTTGTGGGACAAGAAAATGACCCAAGTAAATCTAGTAAAATCATCAATGATTACAACCCATATCTCTTGCCACTTAGACTTAGAATTCTTGTTGGGCCAAAAAGGTCATATGAAGTAGTTCTAGTGGCCTAGATGTGAGTACCTCATTGAAGTTCTTAAAAGATTTCCTTGTTTGTTTACCTTGGGCACAGATCCCACAAACTTGATTTTCAACATTTGAAAAGGATTCAGGAAGACCCTTAACCAGATTCAGCCTTAACAATTTATTCAAGGTTCTGAAACTTGCATGGCCAAGTCTTTTGTGCCAAGTCTTTGCAAGTCCGTGCATTTCATCTTATTTGCAACAAAGCAAAGATTTTCAGAAAAGTTTTTATTAAGGTCAATCATATAAACATTGTTCTCCCTTTTTCCAAAAAATTTGATTTTATCAGTTGATGAATCAATTATTTTGCAAAAATCAGATTCAAACACAACTTTGTGACCTTTGTCACATAGTTGGCTGATACTGAGCAAGTTGTAATCAAGACCATCAACTAATAAACCACTATCAACAGAGTTTGAGGAAGTTTGACCAACCTTTCCAGATCCAATGATCTTTCCTTTATTTTTACCTCCAAATGTCACTGAACCACCCTCCTTTTCTAGCAGGAAAGAAAATTTGGCTCTATCTCCAGTCATATGTCATGAACACCCACTGTCAAGGAACTACACATTTGAATTGGGTGCACGACCTTCCTGCAACATCAATTAGTGGAGAGAAGATTTTGGTACCCAAACAGAGTTGGGACCATCAGAAAGTTTGGACAATGTTAACAAATCTTTTCTCATCCAAATTTGACTTGTTTTTGACTTTTGTTTTATTACTTTGGTGTTCTCTGTCTTTTTCACTTTCTTCTTTTCTTTTGGGATGAAAACACCAGTATTTTTGTTTTTGTAGGAGGGTGTGTTTTTCATTTGAGCATGAGAATTTAGATGAGGAGGTGGAATCCAGGATTTTGTTGGTACATCAGAAGTTTGGATAGAAAATTGAGGATGATACCAACATGGATTGTTATACCATTGACTCCAGAATTGTTCCAATCAGCTTCATATGCTGTCTTAGAGGTCCAAGGCTCTTCATTAATGACTTCCTTTGACTTTTTCTTATTTTTTAGATTTTTATTTGAATTTTTTATTTGTGGTTTTTCTTGGTTGATGTTGAGCAGGTCGACCTCTCTTCGACTGGTGTCGACACTACAGCCACAGAAGCCTTCTTCTTGTGGACTGGTGTCGACCTGTGAGGAGATTGTGTCGACCTGGTTGCCTTGTCTTTGTTCTGATTTTTGGACTTTTTTGTGTTTTGCTTGATTTTTGTTTGACTTCTGTATTTTCAAGACTAGTGCCTTAACAAATTTGATTAGTGGTGCTTTATCCTTCTTTTCACCGGATTTGTCTTTCTCAGATTTTTTGCTTATCAAACCCTAGTCCATGAGAGATTGATTTCATATTTGTTCTCAACAAGGCTCCAAATTATCTTTGCCATTTGTGAATGTTTCAATGACTTCATCTTTTTGTCTTAGCTGGTTTTCCAAAATTTTGATTTCTTCAATCTTTTGTTGTTTATCTTGATTTTCTTTTCCAGCTTTTCAGATAAGTCTTGAATTCATTGGTGGCCTTTTGAGAGGCTAGCTTAAGTTCATCAATCAGATTCAGAAGATTTTCTTTTTCTTCATTCAATTCTATCACTACTTCATTTTCTAGTTTACAAATTCTTTTTGTTGAAGATTGGTTATGATAAATATTTCATTTTTTTTTTTTGAGATGCTTATTTTCTTTTCTCATTTCAGTATAGTTTTCAACTAATTCAGCATAAGCATCCTACCAATCTTCAACAGAAAAGTTTTCAAAAGATGTGCTTACCTTTCCATCTGAGCTGTTTGCCATGAAGCAAATCTCCTCACTTCCAGAGCTTGAGGATTTTTCTTCTTCTTCATTTTCACTTGTGTCATCATCAGACCAAGTGGCTACCATGGCCTTCGGCTTCTTGAATTTGTGATTTTTCTTGTGCTTTTTCTTCTTGTTCTCAGGACATTCCTCCCCTTCATGTCCGGGTTTGTTGCACCTGTAGCAAATGACAATATCGTCAGATTTTTTTATTCTTGTTAGAGTTTGCATTAGAAAAGGATTGTTTCTTTTTACCCGAAGTGTAATTTCTTTTTACAGAAAATTTTCCTTTTCTATATTTTAAGAATTTTCTGAATTTCTGGTCATGAGGGCAAGTTCTCCTCATTTGACTCAGACTCATCAGAACTGGTTTTATCCTGACTTTTGTCCTTGTTACTAGATGAGGCCTTTAATGCTACTGGCTTGGTTTTGATTATGTGTTCCTCATGTCTCTTTAGATTATTTCATATGTGATTAAGGATCCTAGCAACTCATCCAAAAAATTTTGGACAAGTCTTTAGAATCTTCAATGACAGTGGCCTTGGTGTGCCATATTGAAGAGAGAGAACGCAGGATTTTTCTTACCAAGTCAGCATCCGTATAGTCATTACCTAAGGCCTTCAGTCCATTGACTATGATCATAAACCTGGCAAACATTTCAGAGATTGTCTCGTTAGATTTCATCATGAACAACTCATATTCAGAGACAAGTATTTAGCCTTGGTTTCTTTAACTTGAGATGTCCCCTCATAGAGTACCTCAAGTTTATCCCACATCTCTTTGGCAGATTTGCACATAGAGATTCTTGAGTACTCTTTGGGGTGAACAGCACATGAATCATGTTCATGGCACTATAATTCAATGTAGCTCTTCTTATCTGTTCCCTAGTCCAGGTTTCTTCTTCTCCTGTTTTCATAGGGACCTACTTCCACTACTTTCCAGATTTCATAATTTTGGGCTCTTAGAAACACTTGCATTCCATTTTTTCCAATAAGAATAGTCCGTTGCAATAAAGAATGGTGGCCTATTTATGGAATGCTCTCAGCTATGAATCCTCTGAATCCATTTAATTAACTGATGGTGCAAGGAAGGAAACACTCAGCAAAACAAACAATCAAGCAACAAGCAACACAGAACACTCAGAAACTGCTCAGATCAGATCAGATCAAGTGTAAACCCGCTCTGATACCAATTGAAGGATCGATAAAAGGTGTGGACAAGATCTAGAAGGGGATGATAGATCTATGCCAACTAATGCGGAAGCTAAACCAATTTGAAAAACCTTTGAATCAGAGTTAGATTGAAAGCAAATTTCAGATCTGAAGAGAGATTAGGTGAGTTAAACAATTGGAGTGTGAAAAATACGTGATTAGATGGATTCAAATGATCCTATGCATTCATCTAACGAAGAGTAAGTTCAAACCACAAGCAGACCAATGCACAGAGATTTTTAGGTGGTTCGGAAATCACACCACGTGACTCCTACATCCACCCCTCACACACAGTGAGGATCCACTAACAACCTGGGTAACACAACCCATACTGGAGCCTGACAACTCCACAACTGAGTTTGACAACTCACACACTACCTAGAGCAAGACTACTCTAGACTATGAGCATGACTGCTCAACCACACACTTGAGTACGACGACTCAAAAACCTGAGCACATAGGCTCACAACCACTTGCTAGAACAAAACAATAAGATGCAGATCCTCTAGCAATGATCTGATCTATTAAGGCCAATTCAAGAAAATTGGTGCAACAGATTATGCACAATTTCTAGAATAGCCAGGAAGAGACAAGAAAGACTTTAGACTCGAGGTTGACAATTCTTGTTCTTCAAGAAAACTCCCTTGTAGAGGCCGAATTGGAAGAATCTTGATCACTTGAAGTCCCTTGGCCGATGCTCTGCAACTTTGATCTTGGGATCTTCCTTGAGAGCTTCACAATCGCAGGCTTCTACTTGATCTGCTCCTTTGAAGTTGATCCTAGTGCTTCATGCTGATCAATCTTCAAGTCTTGTGCTCAGAGAAGTGGAATTGGTGTGAGCACAAGAGAGAGCAAGAACAGGGAGGTGAGACTCTCTTGCCGCCGCGCTTGCAGGTTTCTGGAGGCTCTAAAGAGATTCTCTTGGGATGAGTGCCCATAAGAGGTATTTATACCCTAAGTATCCGGAAGATACCCTTGGGGTACGTGGGCACAAGATCCAATGTTGATCTGACATCTCCCTAGGGTGCCACGTGTCCAGGGGAAAGTTTTAGTCACAGAGATTCCGGAGTGTGTCGACCTGCCCATGAGGTGTGTCGACACACTCTCCCAGACTGGCAGAACAACTCCCTGGGAGAGGTCTCTAGTGTCGACCTGATATCATTTGGTGTCGACCTCATGACCCAGACAGCAAAACAGCCCTTCTGGGAAGGCTCTCTAGTGTCGACCTGATCTCATTTGGTGTCGACCTGTTCCGGCCATCTGAAAAATAGCCTTCTGGGAGCCATCTAGTGTCGACCTGCCTGAATTTGGTGTCGACCTGCTTTGGCTATCTGAACAACAGGCCTTATGGGAAGGCTCTCTAGTGTCGACCTGCTCTGGACTCGTGTCGACCTGAGATGGACTTTTCTTCACATTTCTACCTTTGTTCTGAACCATTGTGTCGACACCAAGGATGGATGTGTCGACACTACCTTTGCAGAAAATGTTTGTCCCTGAGACAATAAACACATAATCATTAGTTAAATATATTATTATGAATATCAATGCTAAATGTGCTTGGAAACATGCTTTTTGAATATTGTATTTCAGGTGATGTATTTTACATATTCCAATGGTTATGCATTAAAATCACAACTTGTCATCATCAAAATGTGAGGAGAAATGAATTATATTCACACTCAACCCAACATCATCGTTTTGAGCCACGCGCCATGCCCACTCTCTCATGCCTCTTCCATGTGCGCTCACCCATCCGCCACGCCAGACATGATGTCCGAGTGGGAGTCCATCAAGAAGGAGCTCCAAGAGCTCCGAAAGTAAGTCCACCCTAGGCAGCACCACGATGTGCACATGCCAAGTTTCAATGGCCTATGGGTTCCCTCTCCATCCGAGTTGCCGAAGTACCGCAAATACAACGGCTCAGGCAATCCTTATACTCATATCAAAGACTTCATCTATGAGTCTGCTCCCTATCAGCATGATCGTCGTCTCATGGCATACCTCTTCCGCCGGTCGCTGGACGGGCACGCTCTAGATTGGTTCTACTCCCTGCTACCAGAGGACGCTGAGGACTTCGCTGTCGTGAAGGCCAAGTTCCTCGAACATTCCAAGACAGGGTCGGGCCCGAATACTCTCTTACAGATCTCATGGCTGAGAAGATGAAGTCAGACGAGGACTTTGCCTCGTACGCCAATAGGTGGAGGCAAATGGCCACCAGGGTTTAGGGTACCTTCCAAAGGCGGAGAAGGTGAAGATCATCATCGCCAATGCAACACCTGCTTTTAGAAACATTTTGGCGATGAATGACATCACCACTATGCATCAGCTCTACAGCCGGGCTCGGTTCATCCAGACCCATCTCAAAGATTCCCCCATCCACTCCATGTTCGAACCCCAGAAGTCCAGGTTCCAAAGAAAGCCCCAGGGGCCAGTCACCGAGGGAGTGCAAGTGAACGAGCAAGTGAGCGCATTCACCCCGCCGGCCAGAGCCAAAATCGTCAACCTTACAACGCCTAGGGTCAGAACCCTACCCAGCAGCCACAAGGGCAACCACCACGCCAATACAACCAAGTGCCACCTCCTGATGGCTCTCAGCAAAGGCGTACCATGGGTCCTGGAAGAACTCACTACCCTCCATTACCGGAGACACTCTCCGACATATTCTTGGCCTTGCTCTCCACCGACGCCATTAGGCTCCCTCCTGAGAGACCCTTGAACCCTAGTGTGGATCAAACTCGGTACTGTGTATTCCACCGGCAGCCTGGTCATACCATCGACCAGTGTTTTACCTTCAAGGATTTGGTGTATGACTTGCACAAGCAACATAGAATAGATTGGATAGCTCTTCGGCAAGTGATCGGAGATATCAAAGAAAGGCAGAGGCAACGCAGCAGCAGAGGCAGCAGCGCCAACCATCCCCTCAACAACAACAACAACAGCAACACTAGCAGCCATTGCAGGACCTTGGGATCGTCCATAACCCCTTACCAACCATCCACCAGCTCCAAACCCACCGCCACAGCAGCCTGCCCAAGTAAACCCCATCGTCCACCACCCTCCTCCGCAAGCAAACTGGATGTACGATGATAAATTAGATGTTCAGCAGATGATGGCCATTAACCAATATCCTGTCCAATCCCAAACAATACAACCAGCCTACACGGCTCCCCAGTCAATCCCTCCTGTAGTTTCCATGGCCAACGCTGTCATACTGCCCGTCGGTTCAGCATCCGCGCCAGTTGTTAGCTCACTCATCATCTTACCTTTCGCTCCACCTGTCTCCATCCCTCTACCCCCTATCATACCTACTCCTCACCCATCATCCTACCACCACCTAGGCCGGACCAACCCTCCGCTGCCACATTATCCTCCGCTAGACAGCCACTTACCAATCCGACCACCCTACGGAGTGGGCGAGTCTTTCGCCGCCCGTACGCACCTATCTCCACCACCACCACTTCCACAAACCCAGCAGGTCTTGCAACCGCCACAGCAACAACAAGCTCAGCATCAGACGAAAGATGAGTGGTGATTGAGCCACTACCCGGAACCCACTATGATATCCTCAAGCACCTGGATCATGTGCCAGCCAAGATCTCCATTCTGGAGTTGATAAAGAAGTCTAAAGAGCACCAAGAAGCCTTGATCAATTTCCTGCAGAAGTAGTCATAAATGAAGACATGCTGGCTGATAAGCTACCTAGTGCCCTGGCCATGGTAACTCGCGGGCCGGCAATCACTTTGTAGAAAGCGAACTAGCCCCCAGAAGCCAGGAGGCTCCACTCTGCGTCACCCTAGTCATTAATCATGTAGCAGTGGGAGTAGCACTGGTCGATACGGGGGCATCCATAAATGTCTGCCCGCTGAGCACTCTGAGGGCCTGCGACCTATCAGAAGGCATGCGAAGACCAACACCCACCACCATTGCCGCATATGACAACTCCAGAAGATCCTGTCACGGCATGGTAACTGTGCAAGCTGAATGGGACCCCTCGCCGTCATAGTAGACTTCTACGTCCTAGATATTGATCCCATGTTCAAGGCCATCCTAGGGCGTCCATGGCTGGAAGCGCTCAGGGCTGTGCCATCTACCGCACACCAGTGTTTGAAGTTCCCTTCCAAGGGTGAATTATCAAAGTCAAGAGCATAGCCACCACCCACTCCGTAGATGCCCTCCACGATACCCACCTCCCAGCCGTGTGGCCAGCCAACAAACCCATTGTCTCAGTGCTATACATCAACTACCCCTGGAGCTACACGTTCCAGTCCAAGCGAGAGGTCAACCTAGCCCGGTCAATGCGGTCAAGAGAAAAGAGCCACTAAGCACAAAGGGGTGGCAAATTATGATGAAGCTGGGGTATGGAGAAGGCAGGGCCTAGGGGCAGAGCTACAGGGAATAGTCAAATCCATCCCTGACGTTGTCATGAAGAGCCGATGGGGCCTAGGGTAGGGAAAAATCCAAACCATGGTCCTCCAGCACATCCACTCTCAAGGCCGACCGAGAGCCACTCACCTGGACACTCTGGTGTCACTTTATCAGGGGGCCTACCCAACCGGGATATAATACCGTGGTAGTTGAGGCAGAACTCTCACAGCATGAGGTGCATGGCCGGAATTCTCTCGGCACATGGCCCCGTTGTTGACCTATGGAGCCCTAGAAGTTCTTCGCCTAAAAGGAGGAGGAAAAAACAGGGGACCCGAGGCTGAGTGGTATAGATGGTTCAACATAGAAGGCATCACCATCGCCTTCAGTCGACTGTTCTTGGAAGAGGAGTGAACCTGGCCGCCAGCTGCGGAAGAATTGCTAGATCCACCCACTGCCATCACGTCCAAAAGGCAGCTCATGAGCGATGCCTCAGACATGGGAGAGCCGGACATCCCCTACGAAGAGGAGAAGACGAATGATGAGCTCTGGAGAGGCACCTGCCTAGCCATCCACCCATCCCTCCTGGATCCCCTTCTTCCCAGTCTAATCCCATCCTCTCCTCCTTTGCTGATCCAGCTGACTCCCCAGCTCCTCACGGCGGCACACAGCCTCCTCGCCCCCGAGCTCCCACCGGCTATCCTCTCCACTCTTCAAGCTGATCCAGGTGACCACGAGGTCACCCTCTCCTGCTGCATGCTCTCCTCCGATCTCCAAAAAAAAAAAAAACATTCACTTTCAAATGCACGTTGAGGTCAAGGAGCGGCAGACGTCCTGCACTCTTCTGATCAGGGCACCCCTCGGTGGGACTTCCCCTCCTGCTCCTTCATTAGGAGCCATTCTCTTCGAGGACACCATGTCCTCCTCCAGTCCTGTAGAGTCATCTAGCTTAGGAGAGTCTAGCATCGGTGAGTCTAGCTTTAGTGTAGATAGGCCTAGGGTAGAAAGTCAGGTCAGCCCGCTACCCTCAAAATCCAAGCACCGTCCTAGGAAGCAGCGGGAAAAGCTATTCCCGGAGATATCTTCAAGAGTTAGCTTGGTGGTGTGAAGCGCTGCTATTAATAGAGGAGTTCACGAGAGAAGTGCTGGTGTTCGAAGAAGTGTTTGAGCAGGATGGGGTGTTCATAGACGACGGATTTGGTGTCTACGAAATAATGAATGATGAGGACCCAGTCGATGAAGAGGATAGCGAAGTAGATGACGCTGCCGAAAAATATGCCAGTGGAGTAAGAAGGTTCGATGAGCGCACAACGGCAGTGGATGAATCTACTAAGGAAGTCAACCTTGGAACAGAAGAAGATCCGAGGATTGTGATTATCTCAGCAAACCTCCCTCCGACGTAGAAGAGGAACTGGTGCAAATCCTGAGGGAGTACAAGGACACATTTGCCTAGTCTTACAAGGACATGCCCGGTCTAGACCCCTCACTAGTGGAACACCGACTGGTACTGAAAGAAGGGGCAAAGGCAATCAAGCAGAAACTTAGAAGGTTCCATCCACTCACAGCCCTGAAGATGAAGGACGAAGTAGACAAGCTCCATAAGGCTAGATTCATCAGGGTAGTGCTCTATCCGAACTGGGTGGCCAATATAGTCCCTGTCATGAAGAAGGACGGCAAAGTTAGAATCTGCATCGATTTCAGGGATTTGAATAAGGCATGTCCGAAGGACGACTTCCCGCTTCCTCATCTTGATGTGCTTATTGATAACACTGCTAGGTATGAGACCATCTCATTCATGGATGGATATTCAGGATACAACCAAATCCGTCTATCTCCTGAGGATCAAGATAAAACATCCTTCACCACGCCCTGGGGAACGTACTGCTATGTAGTCATGCCCTTCGGGCTGAAGAATGCTGGGGCTACTTATCAGAGGACGATGATGGCCATATTCCACGATATGCCATGTCTATGTTGAAGTCTACGTGGATGACATCTTGGTGAAGTCGAAAACCAGGAAAGAACACCCCAAAATCCTAGCCAAGGTGCTGCAGAGATCTAGGGAGTATCAGCTGAAAATGAATCCAAGGAAGTGCGTGTTCGGGTATCATCAGGAAAACTGTTGGGCTTCATAGTTAGTAAGCGGGGCATTGAGATCGATCCGAACAAGTCTAAGGCTATAGCAAAGATGCGCCCTCCAACGAACATCCCACAATTAATAGGGCTAATCGAGCATTTGCAATTCATTAGAAGATTTATCTCCTAGCATTCGCAAAGATGTCACCCATTTTATGATCTCTTGAAAGGAGGGGCAAAATTTGAATGGAATGACAAATGCCAAGCAGCCTTCGATGAGCTAAAAAGTTATCTCATGAATCCCCCAGTCTTACAGCCTCCTGTACCCAGAAAGCCGCTAATCCTATATCTCTCAGTCATTGAGGACTCCCTAGGAGCTGTCCTGGCACAACATGATGAATCTGGGAAAGAAAGGGTAGCATATTACCTCTCTAGGCTCTTCAACACCGCTGAATCCAAGTTCACCACAGCAGACAAAACTTGTGCCGCACTCGTGTGGGTAGTCCAAAAGCTCAAGCACTACTTCCTAGCCCACGAGGTCAAGCTGATCTCGAGGATGGATCCACTCCGCTGTCTGCTTGAAAAGCCCGTCCTTTCTGATCGGCTGGCACGCTGGCAGAGTTTCCTCTCCCAGTTTGACAAATCCTTTGTGGTCCAAAAGGTCGTCAAGGGGTATGCCATCGCCGAGCATCTGGCCCATCTCCCACTCCCTCACAGTGACTCCCTCCGAGAGGAATTCCTCGATGAGGAACTCTCAGTCATAATCAAAGACCCCTTCTGGTCCCTTCATTTCGATGGTGCACTCACTCTCAGGGACGGGGCATTGGAGCCGTGCTGCTTACCCGGAAGGTATTACCAGCCCCTTTGCATATCAACTCACCTTCCCGCTACCAACAATATGTCGGAGTATGAGGCTCTCCTTGCTGGTCTCAAGCACGCTTATCTGCTGGGGGCATCACACCTCAGAATTATAGGAGACTCTCAGCTCGTCCTGCGGCAGGTGCTCTCAACTTACCGCACTCGTGACCCGATGCTCAAGCCATATCAAGACCTGGTCACGTTGTTGGCAAGGCAGTTCCGTAAGCTCATCTACATTCATACTCCTCGCTCCCAAATATCCTGGCCAACGCTCTGGAGTCGCTCGCCTCATCCCTATCCTTCCCTCTGAGTCGCTGGACTGAGACAATCATTGTCCAGCGTCTCGAAGTTCCATCTACCAGGACCCTTGGTTAGTGACCTTAGGGCAACCTTAGAAGAGAGGGCTAGGAAAAGAGGAGCACAGCAGGTCATGTTAACTGAGCTTGAGGAGATCCTGAATGAAGAAGAACTGCCATGGTACTTGAGAGTAGAGCAGTACTGCAGGGATGGGGCATATCCTGAAGGGGTAAGTGCAAAAGACTATAGGGCCATCAGAAGAGCCGCCTTAAGGTACACCGTCGTGGAGAAGTTCTGTACAGGCGAGCTCTAACGGAGTCCTCTTGAGGTGCCTTACCGATCACGAGGCTTGGAAAGTGGTGGAAGGGGCCCACGCTAGGAATGCAGAGGGCACGTCAACAGTCAGATGCTAGGAAAGAAGATCATTAGGCAGGGCTATTACTGGCCAACCCTAGAGGAAGATTGTACATCTACGTCCGTAAGTGTGTCAAGTGTCAACTCCATGCCGATAAGATCCATGCCCCTTCCTCCTCACTACATCCGCTCTCCACACCATGGCCATTCTCCATGTGGGGTTCGACATTGTCGGGCCCTTGGGGACTCTAATGCTCAAACAAAAAAAAGAAAGACATGTATCCTAACTGCGGACCTGAGTAGTACACCAAGGGGCAGGAAGCTGAATCCATCATAGAAATCAAAGCATTCACGGGGTGGTGATTGGCTTAATCATGAGAAACATCTCTCGCGGTTCGGAGTGCCAAAGCAGCATCGTCCAGACAACGGGCCGCAAT